>MU225854.1:335686-353094 GCA_018584345.1 Thuja plicata | reverse complement strand
TAAATACAAACACATAAATTAAATGCCACAAGTCGGCCAACAACAACAATTAAATGCCCAAAATTGATGTCTTAGTAAAATCATGATATCTCCTAGCTCCGGATGAATTAGGACTTGTGCTTCGAACTGTAGGTAGAAATTTAGGCCCTCTTCAATCCTTGAAATTTTCATCCTCTAACTCTTTGTGGAAAATTACTTATACGGCCTGTAATAGGCACCAAATTTCTAAGCAAGGCCGAGCTCCTCCCAGTCCATGCCAAGCAACCAAGACCATGCCAAGTTCCATTAAATACATCAAAACCAATTACCCAAGACCCAAGTAGGTTTATCCAACTCTACCAAACCCCTCACACATGAAAATAAGTCCACATGACTCCATCAAATCTCCCAAACATGCAAGATATCCAACTACCCTGGGATGCTCCTGCATCATCCTTATATGCCTGTAAATGTTCTTCTGCGGTCCATGAGCCTAAATGCTCATATCGTGGCCAGATCTTCTTCAGGTGCGAGGGTAAATGATTGATTTCCCCCAGAAAAGTTCCCATAGGGGACCCAGTGTTACCAAAATATGCAGCCATTGGGAGAACTAGATTTTGAGTGGTTTGAGTGTTGGTTCCTGGGATTGTCTGAGAAGTTTGGGTATTCTGAGGTATGCTAGACCCCCAAAAAATAGTGGCTGATGTGGTTTTCAGTGTCTATTTCTTTCGAGTAGGAGGCTCAAGTTCAACAAACCTTTTGGGGTTTGGGGCTGACCTAAGGATTCTCTCAAATTTTGTTGGGGAGAAAGACCCAATCCCACTGAAGGCTTGACTCCTAAAACTATATCTTGGGGAACCTTCGGGAGGTGTAAAATTAGAATCTCAAGAGGGGGACAAGTTCATGCCCTCCTTCTAGCACCAGTTTCTGTTGATGAGGTTTCGTTGACTAGGTTCACCAATAGTCATAAGTTGTCACCAAGTACCGAGGTACCGGCCAACTCCACCTGCAAAGGTTATCTGGGGAAGTAAGACTCCCCGGGCCTCCAAGCACCTGGGTGTCGAGTCTCGATGGTGCAGGGCTCAGTTAGGAGAAGTGACTATTTTTGAGGGGGATAGTTGGTTTCTTCAACTCATTCTCTCCGGGGATTCAGGAAGGTAAGGTTTCTCCAAGCATTCTACACTTAGCAAATAAACTGAAAAGATCTTGCAGGGTTAGAAATGTCTCATCTACTTATAGTTATGTTTAAACATCCCACACATCAATAATTCTCTGATATACTATACTAAATACCAAAGAAATACACAACCATCAGTTCATATTTGATCAGTAGCAAGGGAAAGGAGGTCGTTAAGCTACTTAAAATATCAGAGAAAAAGACATGAAGAACATAAAACATAAAATACCATTAACTCAGAAGATCGAATGCCAACAACATCATTGCAAGAACTCTCCCTTCTTCATTAATATTTCTTCTAGCAAGCACTGGTGCATGATACAATGGAGGCTCCAAGGGAGCATCTAAGTACTGAATGCTTAAACAATGGAGCATTGAGCTCTGTAATTGAAATGAAAATACTGCTTCTCTATTATTGTGGACAACAAAATCATCAATTTTGCCGACCCTTGGAAAAGGGCCAGACTTACTACTTATACACATTTTCATCTAACCCTAACCCTAACCCTATTTTACATTAAACTACAATAAAATATAATATATGGGGGCTGGTACTACCTGCGCCACCCTACAAAAGACCTTGAGACAGAATAGGCCTGACATGTCAGAAGAATAAGACAAGAAGGTATAGTGCAAGAATCAGCCTCGAGAAGAGAGTTGGGAAAGAGAAGGAAGAAATCCAATCCCCGAGGATCGAGGCTACATGCCTCATAAATGGGAAATACATCACCTTGGCTCCAATGTGCCAGGTGTACGTCCAAAGTGGCACCTCGAGAAGACCATCTGTTAGAAAACCAACTGTTGATCTAACGTTCCTCGATGTAGCCAACTACCCTCTGACAGTCTTTATTAACCACTTTTGAAAGGGACTGATCGGCCTTGAGGACCAGGACACAGATCACTCGAAAGAATACAAAATTTAGGATTCGGGACTCTGGGATCTGAAACTTACGTTCTGAAAGAATAAAGAATACAAAATGTTTTAGTTTTCTCTGGCCTCCAGAGAAACTTTATTGTTGCTTGTTGTCATTGAATGTTTGGAGAAGGTAGGAGATTCCATCCTCATCAATTTCTCTAAGGCTAGACCGCTGGTACTTAGCCGACTCAATTTGTTCCCCTAGCTCTGGAACATTATTCTTGAACTCATCAGCCATTTTTGCCGCGTCATGGAAACTAAGGATCATGCAAGTTAGCCCTGTCATTTGAGTCTCGTCCAGTCCCTCCGGGGATTGATATTTGGAATCCATTGATTTGTCTAACTTACCCAAAACATACTCCTCCAGAGTGCATGTATTAGTGATGAATGGGTCAGCTCTAGAGACCTTTGTAACAAATGCCTTATACATATTTGAAAAATTCTAAACTATGTTGACTTTATCATGCAGAACCCCTACCAGTTGCTTGAGTACCTCCAATGTGAGGTCAAGTCTGGAGTGTTGGGTTATCACAAAATTGAATGATTCTTCTCCTAGAATCCTGGACTCAGAGACTATTTCTTCCCCAAGGCTGAGGATCTCCGCTAGTTCTACCTTCCATGCCTCATAGTTTTCAATATCACCCTCCCATATGTTAAGGATGGTTTTCGCCTGATGAAGAATGTGTCAAGCCGCATATAAATCTAGAAGGGTGGATACCAAGAAACGCTGGGTGTTTCCTACTTGCAGAGCGACCCACTCATCAACCGCTTGGGCCTTCTTCTTCATTTCTTGTAGGGAGTCTATGTCGCTCTGGGGTAATGGCATGTCAGATGTGGAGGCCTCAGGAGAAATGGCACTAATAGGCCTAGCTAGCTTAGTAAGCAATCCCATAAGGTTCGCTATCTTTTCCTTTTCTACTTTGAGCCTTTGGGCCTCTTTTTCATATTGGGCCTCCACGGCGATGGTCGCCTCTTTTAATAGGTTCTTTTCACCTTGTTTCCCCCTTTTTCCTAGTGATATCTCTGTGATATCGTAATCTTCAACCCCAGCAGTTGCCTCATTGGTGTTTGGGGGAGGTGTTGCAACAACGACAATTGTTTCTCCTCCTGGCCCGGTTTGAAGAGTATGAACCGTCCGGGCTTTCTTGGCCTTTGGTGGGCCCTGGACTTGAGCCATCATTTCAGCTAGGGAGAGGTGAGCTCTAGGGGTGGACGGGGATTTTCTTTTCTTTCTTTCAACTAACCATTGAGGCAGTAGGGGTGGCTTATTTTCCAAAGTCTGTTCTTTCAGTTCTTCCCTGGTGTCCTGTTGTTGTTCCTCCCCAGTGGTGTGAGTCTCCCCTACCCCTTTCTATTTATCTTGGGGTTCATCAGGAATATTTCCCTTGGCGATGTTTGTTTCCTCAGCCTTGTCCTCTATATCTTCAGCTTTGTCTGGACCTTCATCAGTTGTCCCAGGGGTTTCCTCCTCTTGTTGTTCTTGCTCTTCGGCCTCTGTCGTCGGGATATCTTCTTCTTCTGATACATCCGTTTGTAATAGGGGAGGTACCGGGCCAAGATTTAGCATTTGTGCCATGGTTATTACCTGCCCAAAGGTTGCTCCAAGGAGTGGCACTTGGAACATGGTAGCTAAGGTTACAGTTGCTCCCGTAGGTTCAGTTCCCTCAGCGGACGCCGCTTGTTCACTTTGCTTTTGTTGGTCCACCCCCGTATCTTGCATCTTTGGAACCTCAAAAGTGATCTCCTGTGCTACCTCCTCTTCTTCCATCCATTCCTCCTGCTCTTGTGCAGGTCTTTGTTCCTTACCTTCCTCTTCTGTTGGGACTTCTTCTTCCATTTGCTTGATGTCCCCCTGTAAGTTACCGAACTCATCGGTTGCAAAAACATCATCAAACTCATCCTGTGGAGGAGGGTTGGCTAGGACATCGACAAGTTCTAGTTCCTTTTTTGGCTCCGGGGAATCAAAAGAAAGGATCTCAACTTGTGGAGTCTGGGGCATCCCCAACTCTGGCTCCTTCTTGGGCTTCGGGTCAAGCCTCCTCCTTCTTCGCGTAATCAAGGGTGGGCCCACATCCCTTATTGTTTCTTGCTCCATCGGATCCACCCTTGTTGCCTTAACCATCAAGGTTGCTAGTGAAGGGGAGGATGGAGGACGAATTGGCCTGACCGTAAGCACCAGGGTAGGTAGCCCTGTGATTAGCTTCTCCTTCATTTGCTGGGAGGCTGCTACTGATTTCCTTATTTGCTCTTTGATAGGGACTTCCTGCACAGTGGGAGTTGTGTCTACCCCTTTTCCTTTATCTACTCTTTGTGAGGAAGTCCTGGCCCTCAGAGTTAACTTTGGTACTAGCTGGGCTGCCCGGCGGATGCTTCTGGGGCACACCTTTTTGAAGTAGAGGTGGCTGCATTCAACTATGCTGCGAGTGAACTCTTCAATTGTGGGCCCTTCCTGCGCATCCCAGTTCACTGGTGGAAGGGCCAATTTATCGATCCCCTTTTCCTTGTACTAGGGATCGACCGTGGAGCCGGTATCTAAAAAGTCCTGCAAGAATCTCCAAAGCTTCAATCTCTCCATCATCCCTGCGGTCATCCTGACAAAATGCCGCCCTTAGACATCCACGTCATCCTGGAAATCCTCCTAGAAATCTTCCATATGATATTGGTGGGGCTCTGATGCTTGGCGAAGCGTTGCTGCGATCTTGCCATGTGGATCAAAATGTTTCCGCACTAAGTAAAATTCTACCAGGCCATAGCTCTTAAGCTCATTATCCGCCTATTTGGCGGTGGCCAAACTGCATGAATGATTCCCGCAAGTGATCGGGAATGGAATATTTGTTACCTTCTTCAAGGCGTAGAAGGTGTACAGCTCCATCATTTGCCTGTAATATTCCAGGAGGACTATCTTGTCCCCGCAGTGTTTGGGCAACAAGTAGGGCTTCCCAGAGAAGTCGATCACCCTTATATAAGTATGTTGCTGAAATTGTATATAATAATGTTCGTAACTCTGGACTAAATTCATCGCCTCTGTGGATAGGCGGTATCCTGCATCCCGGGTGGGTGTGAGCAGGTGGTAGTAAATGAAGGCATCATTTACCCAAAAAAAACTGGGGAAGCTGGCCTCCCATTGTATTTGTGGGAAGTGGTCCCAAGGGGCCTTCTGTCCTGGGCCAATCCCGAGCATGCCCTCTGCAAGTGACCCATTGGTATGGGGCCGTTGTTGCGCCAGGGCCTAGAGGACATAAGAAGTCATATAAAACTTCTTCTTCTTGGCTAGTTGGAGGAACTGGGAGTCCACATGTTTGGAGATTATGGCAGCCCAGTCAAAATACTCCTCGCCCGTGCTGATACCTAGAAAAAAGTAGTACATCCACCCGGAGAACTCCCGGGCATGTTGTTGTCCGAAGACCCGGCATAAGGCTATCATCCCCATTTGGATGCTTTCTTTGAATTCGGCCCTGGGGATTTCCAGCTTCATCCTCCTGGGATCCCTCTTTGAGGTCTTTAGCCAATGAATGTTCATGTATATGCGGGCTACTTACTCCAACTGAGTGAATTGGGCCAAGGCATCTGACCAGGTGACCACGGCTGGTTTGTCAAATCAGGGGATCCCCAAGCCCCTCTGGAAGGTATCAAGATCGAGGGACACTAAGGGAGTAGGGTACCCTGTTGGCTCCGGGGCTGCGAGCATAACAACTTGGACAGATGTGTTGTAGTGTGTTGAAAGTGTGAGAATAATCTCTGGTGACTACACAAGGCATGAGAAACAAGCCGCCTTGAGGATCTTAAAGTTTCCAATTTGAATGGCCGAAGGATCTCCGGCCTGTCGCTAAATGTACATAACTTTGACCAAGGCCCACATTTCTGGCCATGTTCCGACGCTAGTGTCGGTGATGAGCTGGACTTTGGACTCGATCTTTGAGCCCGCAATGACTCTGTCCTTCATGTATTTCAGGATCAAAGGCATCTTCTCTGAGGCCTTTTCCAACTTAGATCTGACTGCCGCCCTATACTTGCCGTGGAAGGTAGTTCCAGACTTCCGGGTGGTGAGGATGCGGAAGCTTCAGAAATATTTGCAAATTTTGTTGCTCAAGAAACCTGCGAGGCAAGGCGACCGTCAGAGCCCATTAATAGACATATACTTCAGGGTCTGGAGATCTTAACATCATGGCATTTGCTTCCCTTGAAAAAGTTAGCTTCGTTCAAAAACTCCAGACAACATACATATACATATTGTGAACTTAGGAATTTAATTAACCATTCAGGTCCGGGAATTTTATCACACTTAGTAAGAAAGACACGGGATGGGTGATGGCAAGAGACCCGGAGCCCTGGGAAGTAACCATTGGTAGAGGTGTACAAAAAGTGGGCCGTCAGATCCACGTGGGCGCCACGTGGGTGAGTAATAAATGGGAGTTATGGTGATGATGACAGAGCCAACTGTCCGAATGTGCAAAAAGTGAAGGCCACTTGGGCAGATTTAAATGCGTGCATGGGTCATAAATGAAGGTCAGGCTGGTTTACGAAAGAGAGAGAAAACTACCTATTTGAAACCGGCCGAGAGCCAAGTTTCAAATAGGTGGTATTCTGCACAAAGCGAGCTCGCAGATGAAAACCAACAATAGAGGCAGCACGACAAGCCTGCTAGGCTACTTGGCAAGATACACACGGAATATACATCAAAGCTGAAGGATATATACACGTAGACCAGAGGGATATATAACAAATATACACTAAATCTACACAGAAATATATCGTAGAGAAAACACTTACAGGAAACCAAACAAAGCACAAAATATTGACAACTTCCTACACTATGCACAGACTAGATTACACTTGCACAGAGGGTGGACAACCCTCTGGCAGAGCCGACCCACCAACGGGTGGCAAACCAGAAAGAAACGCAAGGAAAGTAAACAAAAGAAAAAGCAACCCAAGACCCACTAAACCAGAAAGAAAGAAAGCCGAAGGGAGAGGAGGCACCAACCTGAAAACATAGAAAGGAGAGGAAAGGAAACCTCCAGGAAAGCTCTGCAACAGCTTCAACTGCCAAACGATCACAACTCGCCACCACAAACCACTCACAATCGCTCAAAAATGCTCGAAATGATTAGCGCTGGATTATCGCTAAATTGTTGCAAATCACTCTGAAATCACTCTGATTGCTTAAGTGTTTAATCATGGTAAATGTGAAAATGACAGGTAACTTCTATTTATACCCACGGTAAAAAGCAAGCCACCTTTCCATTCGCAAACTCTGGATAGACAGACCTCCGAATTTTGGGCCTAGGGATTCCATGCGATAATACCATCTTAACGAAAGAAGACATCACAGCGAAGAATCCTGGAGTCCAGAATTTGGCTCCCGACAAAGGATGACCAACTCTGGGACCAGGGTCCCAAAGGCACAAGAGACCAACAAAACAAAGCAAAACCACGGGGAAGAAAACCCTAGAGAAGGAAAACAAGGGAAACAAAGAAAAAGACAAGGCAAGAGCCAAAAAAATAGAAAAACAAAAAGGGGGACCCAACATTTTGCACACAAAATGTAGGGACAGGGATGCAGAGCATAACACACGCTAGTTATTGAATTGATCTCCTATCCCAATCATTGATATTTTGTACAAATCTCTTGTATATAATCACCTAGTTTCGAGATTCCCTCACATCCTATCCCACCATCCTGAGCTTCCCCGTGTCACCTTTCCCAAATCACTTTGCCTACCTGGTCCTTTTATAGTTTGCTTGCTGAGTTCATCAAATTGGTGACACACACAAAAAAAATTCATTATCCTACATCATGTGGCATTACAATCCACTTCATCAGGTCACCTCATCACACCAGGCACCTCCCATTCACTGCATTAGTTACATCCCAGTTTTCATAAATCTTTATTTCCATTAGCTCATCCACTAAACTTGCATTTGCCCTCCTAGAATTTATTTCAATCCATTCTCATCCAAATTCATTTCATGTTATCCTTTGCATTAAGTTCATTTTAGTACCATTAAGTTCATTTTAAAACATTGCATTAAGTTCATTTTAGTATCATTGCATTAAGTTCATTTTAGATCATTGCATTAAGTTCATTTTAGTCCCATTAAGTTCATTTTAGTATCATTACATCGAGTTCATTTTAGATCATTGCATTAAGTTCATTTTAGTCCCATTAATTTTATTTTAGTATCATTGCATTAAGTTCATTTTAGATCATTGCATTAAGTTCATTTTAGTACCATTAAGTTCATTTTAGTATCATTGCATTAAGTTCATTTTAGTCCCATTAAGTTCATTTTAGTATCATTGCATTAAGTTCATTAGGTTCATTTTAGATTCATCTCAATAGGTTCATTTCATTCTCATCTCATTAGGTTCATTTTAGTTCATCTCATAAAGTCCATCTCATTAAGTTCATCCCACTAAATTCATTTAGTTCATTAAATTGATTCATCATTCATTTTTTAGTCAATTTCATTAAGCTCATCGGTTACATTCATTTAGTTCATTAAGTTCATTAAAAATGTTAGTTACACTCATTAATTCATTTAGGATCATTATTGCATTAGTACATTACTCCGTTAATTTCCAATCGCATACATTAACCATTAAGTTCATTACATCCTGCATTTTAGATTGCAATTAGTTCATCCCATCATATGCATATAAAAAAGATAAAAAATCATCACATCCTGCATAACATATCAATCATATAAGCATCACATCCTGCATAACATATCAATCATATAAGCATTACATCTCGCATAATATATAAATCAT
The DNA here is from genome assembly GCA_018584345.1 of Thuja plicata. Classification (NCBI taxonomy): domain Eukaryota; kingdom Viridiplantae; phylum Streptophyta; class Pinopsida; order Cupressales; family Cupressaceae; genus Thuja; species Thuja plicata. Next base: position 344,247 of record MU225854.1, on the reverse strand, counting down.
ATAAACATCTCATCCTGCATAGCATCCAAATCATAAAGTACATACATCACATCCTGCATCACAAAATATCAGTATGCGTATCATATCAAGGCATGTCCAATCACATCCTGCATTACAAAAGTCAGTCTCCACACCAACACATAAAACATATAAAAAATCCATCACATCATATCAAAAGTTCATCACATCATATAGAGTCCATCATCATAAATCATATATTGAGTCCATATGCAAAATACATGAGTCCATCATCAATCATATACATAAAAAATGCATCTAGGTGTCTCCATAAATATACATCTCATCCAAAAATTAAAAAAATGTGTGTCACAATAATCTGATGAACTCATGGGGCAGGATGTGAAGGTCCCTCATCTCCCCCTGGTTTTAGTGGGCGATGTGGCATACCCACTGATCCCTGAGAATCTCTGCCTATGCTTTGAGAACGAGTTTGCTTTGTGTATGTGGGCTGTTGTTGGTCCTCAAAAAATGTGTCATAATATAGGGACCTATAATGAGTTGCCTCTCTACTTGCCCTGGCTACATCCCTGTGTGCGGTAAAGGCCTCTGATAATACCTGCCCCATCCCTCCTACAGTAGCGCATGTCGAGCTATATCCCACTTGATCCTATATGCCTCAGTATGCCTTCATTCCTCATCCCTCTCAGACTTCAGTGGGACCACCTAATCAGTGGTCTGATCCATCTGATCTATCAAGGTCCCTAGTTGGTCAGTCAAAGTGTCTATCTCTATCCGCAATGTTGCAACATCATGTGGCAATGCCTCCTCTAAGGAGAACTCCCCAGAGTCAACCCTCTCCTACAGTGTGTCTAGTGCACCCTCTACCATGTCCACTCGTGCTGTCTCCCCTACTAATACCTGGTGGACCCAGACCAAATTTGTCTGCACACTGGCCTCAGATACCTGTGCTATAGCAAGAAGCCCTTGCACCCATCTCAGATCAAACTGTAGGATGTCTCGCTCTGTGATGAAGTATCATGCACCTCATGTGTAACATACCCGACTGGTGGCCCCTGTGGCATCTATCCTTGTATAGGTACCTATGGTTCCTATACTTGTCCCTCACCTGGTGGCCCTTATGACCCCTGTCCTTGTCTATCCCCATCTCCCTGTACCTATCTGGGTCCCAGAGGGTCATGTACCTATACATCAATTCTGCTGCATGCACAACACTCTCATGACTGAGGCTCTCTCCTCCATCTAGGAGTCTCCTCCAATATCCTGTATGCCCCATTGAAATATATCATAAGGGAAACCTGTACTTGTAGGTGTATGGATCCCCCAACTAGTGAGCCTCTCATAGTCATAGTGGTTGGAGCACTGCAATGTGCTCCCAAACCCACACCAACAATAAAGTCACACCTGTCCCCAGGTTGTGTACCCCGCGGTACATAGCCATGTGTAGAGCATGATACAATTGCCCGAGCATGACATAGCCCCACCAATACATAGTCCCTAGCTCTAGCATCTTTGCTAGAGCACTATCCCATTCCATCCTAAATCCATGCCATGATAGATCAGCCAACATCCTACCCCCAATCAACCCAACTAAAAACAAGGCTACCCTCCTCAACTGCCAATCCACAGCTAGTTGCCATGGCATCCAGGTCTTGTATCGAGGGATCCTCCTCAGTGGTCTCCAGAATGCAAGCTGCATATAATGCTCGCTATCCTCAATAATGTACCGCGACATTGGTCCATGGATCAGTACTCACAAAATCCTCCACATGTCCTCTAGTGTGATGTTCACCTCTCTTGTAGGCAAGTGGAATGCAGTGGTATCACTATGCCATCACTCCACTAGGGCCGTCATCATAACATTATGTGCCTGTAGCTGATGCCATCAGGGCACATAATCTAGTTCGACTGTTGATATCAGTCCCCACTCTGCCTGCATTATCTCCCTCTCTAGCTCCATAGTCGGTGGCCAGTGTTGATCCCTCGACCCAAGCAGTGGAAACTGCGCCTGCAAAATCACCCCCACAACCATGTCAGTCTTCCTTTTCTAAGCTAACCCTCCTAAAAATGGGGCATCACACCCCTAGGTCTTTTCTCGACCCATCCCTGACCCCTGCAGGATCCCCCATTTCTCCCTCCCTCGACATCTTCCCATTTTGGCGCATACGCCAGTCTGGGCAAAGATGTCAATTCATGCATCGACATCTCCGATTTCCCCTCCCTGTCCCATGTCTGCGAAGATGCGGATTTGGGTCCGGCATCTTCACATATGCTGGTTTGGTACCTCCGTTTGCACAGATGCAGATCTGGGGATGGACATCTACATAGACGTCGGTGCAGGAACTGACATCTTGTCTGATACCCATTTAAACCCTATTAATGCTATCCTACCCCTCCCAAAAGAGTTTAAAAACTTTGACACAATCAAAAGCAAGGTTCATATTTCACTACTCACCGCTGTCGGCCACTCCGCGGGTCATCCAAAGATCCTCATGCGCTCCCCAAGCTACCCCTTCAACCTCTCCTTAACCATCTCTTCTCTACAAAGCTCTTTTTCTCTTCTTTCACTATTCCCAAATGACATTCTCTTTCACCCCTCACCCTTCTTATAGCCCCCATACCCCCCAAAATTTTCCTTGTCCCCCGCCACTATCCCATTTTTCTCGAGCTTCGTTATCATGCTTGTATATTCTTGCACTCCTCATCCCTTTGTACAACTAAAATGCCTCAAATTTCCCAAAAAAAGAAAAATTGTAAAAATCCAAACAATTCAAAAAATTGCGCAAAAACTGCAATAAAGCCCACCGTCATCCTCTCTCCTCACCCACTCTCTTCGCATCATTCACTATTCTACTCTTCACTCCAATTTCACATAATTCCACACCTCTCTCTCCACCCCCCATCACCTTTCACTTCACCCATCCTTCCTCACGTCAGCCAGGCATAGTGACTGCAATAGCGTATTTCACCAAATCAGTTTTGAGACTAATTCTCCTCATTCCTCATTCTAGTCATATCTTTTTCCAACGAATATCCAGTTTCACAAGCTATCCAATCCTAGCCCATTAGGGTGTGTCCTCCCCGCATCGACTTATCAAATCCTTTGTCACACAATCCTGTTCATGGAAAGAGCTTTGGACCGAATGACTACTTGGTCATGCAGCCTTTTTGTTGATTTTATCTTTTTGTGTCAATCGAAACCTACCCATTACCACCCTGATCTTCTATATCTTAGTGTGTTGTGACTATTGGTACATGTGTCTTTTGCAGTATGATTTGTTTGTCGATATCTCTAGGGCATTTTTTTCAATTACACCATTTGGATAATTTCTGACTTCCCAGGGGCAGGGTCTAATACATCTCCATCAAAGTCCTTCAAAAAGACTTGGAGGTACTCGGTCTCCCTTTGACCGTCATCATATTGGTTCCCTCCTGTCTGCATGATCTCCATCTATGCTCCTAAATATTACCTCATCAGTCTAAGCGTCCAGTCCACGCAAAAGAACTGTGTCATCTATGTTTTCTAACATCTAATGCATACCTCCTCTTGCAATATCAAACTCGGGTGTGCTCTCCAACATTAACACAAATAGATCGCCAAGTCCCATTAACTGCATTTACACTCATCATTGCATCTACATTCATGCTTGCATCTTGCATTATGGAAGAATTCTATTTATTCACTTCTCTTATCCCTTCTCCCTTCCCCGTCCCTCCTATTCTGTCCTTTTTTCAAGAAAATCCCACAATGCTCCCCTTGTTGCATTCTTTTCTCAAGGGGGCACAACCTCAGACCGTCGTCACTTCGGTACAACTCCTAGAAACCTGACTTCTTCTGGGCAACTTATTTTCTTGTCTTTGACGCAACGCCACTTGCCGTGCCACGTCAAAGAGGGGCAAAATGTAGATGTCCAAAAATATTAATTTAATTACTAATTACCTTATATTCATCTAACTATTTAATTTAATCAATTAAATAGTTTCATCCTTAGTATTTACAAACAATCTAAATACTATCCTAAATGTATTTAATTTAAATACATTTCCTCATAATTCCCCTTTTAATAAATTTATATTTATTAAAATCCCTCATATTTCTAATTCCTCTAAACCAAGATTAATTCAAATATAATTCGAACAATTAATCTAAGCCTAGCTTAAAGACCTATCAATCCAATATAGAAGCCTACCCTAAGCCTACTCTACTCCTACCCTACCCTACCTAGTCCTCTTAATAAACCTACTCTCCCACTTACGCACACACTAGTCACACTTAAGGTGTGATTATTAACCTTTTTAGCACTAATGGAGTGCTCACAAATGTGTGAGAAACTCCTCCCAAGAGAGCCACCCAACTCTCTTAATGGCTCTTACAACCTTGTCCCCCACTCCTTTCTCCAAGGTTGCTCACACATGTGTGAGCAACTTTGAGCCTCACAAAGCATTTAATGCTCAAATTGACCTCTCCTCTAAGCCTACGTGTCCCTTATGTGGCTCCTATGTGGATGACACATAGGTGCCATCTCATCCAAGCCTCTTCCCTCTCTCCAAAAATCTATAAATAGAGGGCCCTGCCTCTTGCATTTCATCTCTCATTTTTGCATTGTTATTATGCTAGAATTGTCTTAGGATTTCATATTTGCTTTCATGCTCTTTATCACAGTTCTTGCTTAAATCATCTAGAAACCATAAGCTAGGATAATCTTGGTAATCAATCTTAGTTTCTTATTGCATTTACATAACATTTCTCATAGCACAATCATCATCTTTTGGGAAGGATTTGAGACTAGTTCTTCATACTAGTTCTTGAATCTCTCCTTCTCCATCAATCTTGCATTCATAGTTGCATTGTATTGCGTTAGGGATTTATCCATTATGTGTTTGAGAGAGCACACAAACACTCAATTTTATGAGCAAATCAAACAATTTTAAATAGGGTGCATACTTGTTTTAAACTCAATCTGATGTTATTTGGTATTCTTAGTTGCTAGCATACTTTTTCATGTTTTGAATCATTTTATGTGCTAACCCACTAATGTTTGCATGTTTGAGCTTGCTCCCAACAAATTGAAGATTTCCTCATACAATATATATATATATATATATATATATATATATATATGTATGTTGGTCTATGTGTTTAACATTTTTGGCATTACAATCAAAATGTTGTTTTGCGTTCAAATTATTCATCTATGTTGCACATATGATTTTCACTATATGCCAACACTGTGTCTTTCGTCGTTAATTGAACATTAAAAATTGTTCAATTAATTACTAATGTTTCTCTCTTTTTGGCCAAATCAATATTTTCCTAATCGATCCTAATTGATCCTAAATTTTCCTAATCCAATCCTAATCGTTCCTAATTGTTCAATTAATTACTAATGTTTCTCTCTTTTTGGCCAAATCAATATTTTCCTAATCGATCCTAATTGATCCTAAATCTTCCTAATCCAATCCTAATCATTCCTAAATTGTACCAAGTCTTCCTAAATCAGTTTGAATTAGTCCAAGATCATTTTGATCTCATCTCGATCAATCCTCCGGCGTTGTCAAAGTTCATCAATGCCTTTGTCTCTTTTCATCTTCTTTCGATAGTGTTGTCAAAGTTCATCAATGCTATCGTGGTCAATCTTGTCCAAGGCATTGTCAAAGTTCATCGATGCCTTAACGTCATCAGTTTGGGAGCATTGTCAAAGTTTATCGATGTCTGCTCGTCATCCTCAATCCTTGTCAGTATCAACCCTCAGGCATTGTCGAAGTTCATCAATGCCTCGTCATCGTTTAGTTCCTTCAATAACGTTGTCAAAGTTCATCGATGTTATTTCTTCATCAATCATTGTTTTGAGTACATTGTCAAAGTTCATCGACGACTCATCTTTTTTCCTAAATAATTCTGGAACCATCGAAATCGTTCCTAGTCTTCATCAAGATTGTCAAAACCAAGTCAATCTTGTAATTTCGGTCAATGATCAACTAATTTGTCCTCTTGGGATGAATAACCCATAGTTTATCCCTTTGTCCTAATTGAATAAATAAATTGAATTTATTTATGCCCTCTATCCTAAACCTCCATAATTAATTAATATCTAATTAATTAATTGGCTAATTTCTAGTTTATGGAATTTTGAATTTCATAAATCCTAATTACCTATTTGTGAGAAATATTGCATTTCTTAATTGTTTTAACCCTCATAAATCCACCTCACCTATCCCTTTCCTATTTTCTAGCCTCTATCTCCTATTAATTAGCCTTACTTCTTACACCTTCCCTTCCACCTTTCTTACATCTTTCCACCCACTAATTTGGCATCCATTGTGTCATAATTTGTCATAAATATGACACATTTCCCTCTCAATTTTACCATGAAGTGTCATAAACAATGCAAATTTCCAATTTGCTCACCTAATTGCTAATTCTTGAATTTGGTCTCTCTCCTTCTATAAATTGAGATCAATTTGCCTTCTTTTGTTAACCACGCTCCTAGTATTCTCACTTTAATAATTTTTCTTTCAAGTTTTGTGCATTTGTCAAAGAGCAACATTCATCCATTTCGATGGAGAAGAAAGGAGAACATTGGAGCTTCATTTGAAGGGGGTGTTTTTAGTTTAATGCTATTTCTTTATGCACCTTTTCATTCAATGACTTTAATTACGCCGTAGGTGTTTCCCTCTTGGAAAGCCCCTACCTGCTTTTTGCATCTAACGGATGGAAGAGGAGGAGAGGCCAATGACTTCCATTGAAGTCATCTGGCCCATTCATCGCTTTTCACCAGCTGTCCAATGACTCTGACACCTCTGCCGTTGACAGTTGTGTGGCTTCTCAAAAACAACGTTTGTTGCAGGCGATTGGTGATGTCACATGTGAATGTAATTTTTGGTACCGTAGTTTAAGGGGCTCTGCCAAACATAGCCACTCGACCATGACCCTCACGAGTCCCAGGCTCCATCGTATGTAGGGGTGAAACCTTCCATGCAACTACAAAACTGAAGATTATTGGAGTTGCAGCTTCCGTAAGCGTCGCACAAAGCATATTCAGAACATTGATCTCTCGGTTGAGACCACAACATCCTCCATTCACCATCATCAACCAGAGCATATACTTGCATTCCTCCAGACTCAACTAGGATGAAACGTAAGAGGGCATTCTTAATAATCAGAGATGTATAAGACGCATACAGACTAGAGTTAGTATTTTCAATGTTGATATTGTATGCAGTTGTGTTTGTCATTTCTGGAATTTGACTGAAAGCATTGCCCTCCCAAGTTCCGCTCGCCCAATACTGTATAGAATTGTTCCATGTCAGTACAAATTGTTTGGTCCCAGATGGATCCACATGAAAGGAGAAAATCCTGGGAGCAGGATCCAATGTACTTTTCCACAAGACTACCTTTTGCTCTCCACCGAACCTCATCCTTGGCAACATGGTGTCCACAGGACAGTCGAAACTTTGCCAAATAGTTTCAGATTTGTTGTCATCACTAAGCATTACAAAATTACCAGAATCTAATAACACGGCCTGAGAAGGCTTCATTGACAGACCAAACAGACGCACCCTCTGCATCAAACGATAAAAAGCATGGTCGATACTGAAATGAGATGGGCTATTAAGAGAGATGGCAGTGGACTGTAGTGAAGCAATCCCAAACAATTCAAGGGTGGAGGCATTGAATTGGTTGAAGGAAAAATTTGTATGAGCTTTTGCAACCAGCGAGGGATAGAAGAGGATTCAATACCCCGAACACAATCAAATTGGGCCCATTTCCCAGGTTGAAGCTGCAGACTGGGATGACCGGGATTGAGTTCATGCAGGGTGAAATGGTCAAACATTTCTTCCAAAGTAGATGTTTGACACATGTCCCACATGCCAGAATAACTCCCAAATAAATGCACGCAAGCCCATGTACAAGTGTTACTCCCGGCAATGAAGGAATTGCAGTATATTTTATTATCCACAAATATTTACATTTATAAAAAAATCAGAACGTGCAGAACCACAATGTGCAGAACGATCATACTTGTCTCAGATTTCACACTTTTTACATACTTATTATTCACTTTATAAATCTATGCACAATTCTAGATGATAATTACTTTTTTCCTTTAGGTTTCATCATGCATTCTCGAGTTCTAGTAATATTTGACACTCTTTTTGCCTCCTTGCAAATAAATTGCTCACAGGTTAAGTAAAGATCTTTGATGCTCAAGCCCATATCATGACTTAATTGTATGGGTTTACCATGTGTTATTTTGGGACCGATGTCATTTCTCATTTCCTTTGCGTTGTTTAAGTCAATAGGGTTTCTCTCTTAGTTCATTAATGGCATCATGTGTTTCCATATTCTTTCAATTTTTTTGTTGGTTCATTTTTCTTTCTTATTCTCTTTTTAATTGGCATTTTTTCCATCTTTTCGATCTATATTAAGATATTTATTTTGGTCTTCTATTCTTTATTGTGTACCATGCTCTTTCATTTTCCTCTTAAAATTTAATTTTGTTAATAGTAGTTTCTTTGTCTTGTTGACAACATAATTCTATAAGATTCGATGAATGATATTAGACATGCAAGGTTTTTTG
>MU225854.1:314266-332708 GCA_018584345.1 Thuja plicata | reverse complement strand
CTTGAGCCAGCTTTGCAACATCCAATCTATGCAGACTTAAAGGTATAAAAAAGGGGTCAAGGTGAGATGGATGGATACAAAGAGGGAGATGTGTCTAGATGGAGTAATAGTGTGTGTGTGTGTGTGTGTGTGAGGAGGGAGATATAGGGATAGAAAGAGGGAGGGGTGCAAAAGAAAGAGAAAGATATAGTGTAAGGATCTAGAGAGAGGTATGGAGATGGAAATTGAAAGGAAGATGGATATTGAGAGGAGAGAGAGAGAGAGGGGAGAGTGCAAATGGAAGATGTAAATATATAAAAAAAAATACAAAATGAGAGGGGAGAAATATAAAGATAAATAGATGAGTAGAAATTAATAGAGAGACATAGAAAGGGGGAAATATATAGACATAGAGAGTGATAGAGAGAAAACGACATAGAGATACATATAAAGGGAGAGATGGGAGAAGAAATATAGAGATGTAAAGATTAAAAGGTATAAGAAGGGGGTGATGGAGAAAGACAGTTGGATAAAGATATAGATGAATATAAGTGGGAGGATGGGGAAAAACAGATAGAGAATTAGAGATAGGACAAGAGGTAAACATAGAAAGAGATCTAAGGAGCTATAGAGGGAGACATAGAGAGGGAGAGATAGAGAGGAAGAGTTATAAAGATATATAGATGGTGAGATATATTGATACAAAGCTAAGAAGATCTAAAGAGGATGATAATTACTGACAAACAAAGGGACAAACACTTAAATGAGCTTTCCATAACTCTACGACAGTCCCATTGCACACTAAGATGCGATTGCTAATGATAGATTATATAGATTTGCATATTGTTAGAGGTTTTGTGATTACCTTAATATGTTTGCTATGTCTTTTTCTCATCATATATATATATATATCCCAACTTCGCACCCGTTCGCTCTTTGGGTAGTCTATACCAAAAAAACAGCTCTCGAAATACAGCTCTCAAGATATTTACATATAACTACCTAACACAACCACACCAAAATTCCATTCTCCTTGAATGCCATGGTTACACTACAAAAGCATGATGTTTTCTGAAAAGAAGATTGAAAACAATGGATAAAGTAGTTAGAAGGAAACTTCTGTCCCTTCAATGTTTGCCTTCCTTAAAAAGTCCATTCTGCTGTCCAACCTTATCCCGGTGCTTTAAATTGACATTTATCCTAAGTGCAAAGGGGTTATAATTATGTGGCATTTAGCCAGCAACAGATATGATCCACTGAAACACTATCCAACAGGCTGTTCACAATGAGTAACTTGACCAAACACAAAAATCATCGGAACAAAAAGAGCTCCATTATTGTTTTTACTAGTGACGTGAACAACATCTATACCATGACAAGGATTTATCCAAAACTAGTCAGCGGCAGATGTGCTAGCTTAGATCAACTCTGGCCTATATTTCATGAATGTGTATCTCTCCACACTTTCTTAGCCCTGGCATTACCATCTCCAGTAGAACAGAACTAACTTGGCATTGCTATGCTTGCTTTGATAAACTCCGGGCTTTATTTCTCAAATGCCAACTTGACCTTGGCAAGACCAACTTCATTACGACAAAACTAATTTGAAACTGCTAGAAATGGTTATAGCCATTGCAAGAATTCAATTTCCACTGACAAGAGATAATGGGCTTTTGAAACCTCAAGTGGGTATTGATGGTAAATACTCCTGTAAGCGTAGATTAGGACATAATTATGTGGATTCATTGGGTATGGGGCGTTCAGGGATCATTTTAAGAAATCCAATAATTGTAGTGAGGGGATTTTCCCCGAGGGACAAGAAAGATGAAACGCCTAAGGGAATCAACGCTCTGTCATCCCCATTAGTTTCATCAGTGGAAAGTGAAGGAACAATTTCAACTTCAGCTCCTTTAAATACTCCCACCTTCGAAGGTCGTTTAGAGACGGTCAGTACAAACATAGAAAAATAAACTCAGGATTTTGTATTTGTCTTTGTTTTCTCCTTGTTGCATTGATTTCCTAATTGGATTTGTTTATATTGCAGACAATTTTTAATTGCCGTTTTCTCACATTGATGGGTGTTGTGGGGTCACTGTCTGGCTCTATCTTGTGCTTCCTCAAGGTATTCGAAGTGCTTGGGATTTGAAGAAAGCTTCTGATGAGTCTATGTTTTGAATTATATAGCTCTGAAGATTTAGTTGCCTAATTGCGCTAGAGTATTTAACTTTGTTGAATATTGAGACATAGAATAACCATAAGTTCACTTGGGGAACAGTTATTAGCATAGGATGAATTCCAAGGCGTAGGAATATAACACGAGAGGCCATGTCCTTCTACAGGGAGGAACGTACGTGTTTGAATCCTTCAAGGAATGGTTTTGTTTTTGCTTGCGAAATCGTGGCACAGGGAAAGTGATTTTGCTGCTTGTTGAAGCTCTTGGTGAGTAAAGTTCTCCAAACCTCACTAGTTGTTAGTTATTTCATTCTCGTGCTTGTTCTAGAGGCAAAATTTGGTACAGTCTAATCTGTATAACACTACACATTTTGTTCCTGGACTGATTAGATCTTTTGACCTGTGAGGCTTAGGGCTTAAACACACAAAGACATCTGGATTTAAAGCCTGTCTGCATTCTTTATCATAACTATATGCAGTGTTTCTTCGGTGGCCAGCTGATCCTAATGTCTGGGGATTACACCTAATTATTGCACAGAAATTTAGATAAGCCTTGGGAACAATAAAAATTTAACTCTCACATCTGCCTACCAGCAAGAGAAATGCTTATCCAATTTAATATCGGCTTAACAGGACTGAAAATCCTGTCTTTTAGACATTTCTAGTTGAGAACAACTGTAAATCCTTTCTGTTCTTGGGACATTCATATTACTATCGTTTAATATTAAGAAATAGAGAAGGATACTGATATGTCTTGATGGTGATGAAACTATACAAGACCAAGATCTTTCCTTTATAAAAGATTGTAACAAAGAAGATGATTCCAGCTTTCACTTATTTGCAGTATGGCATTTTTTATGCCGACTCTGGAGTAAGTTGCTTATTTGAGAACTTCCATTTTATCACTCTTAGCCCTGCTAGATTTTCCCTGATATATAAAAATAAAGTATATTTGATATTTCCTGTCAGAGTAATTGAAAGTAAGTTCAAGTAGTTCCTTAACGTAGGCCTGGGGATTTTTCAAATTCAAGAAGCTTAATTTCAATGTGAAAAGCTTTTGTGCAGCTCACCATTAACAGAAGTGATTAAGAGATGGCAGTGCAAAGGCAAAGTTGGCTTAAGGTAGGCCACAACTGGAGTCCCTGTCTCCTAAGGCAGTTGAACACAACATTTAAGTTGTCCAAATTTTGGCAACTTGCCTGTTACTCCATGTCCATGCGCTAGTTGCCTTTAAAATCTAATTTACTCCATAGTAAACTAATCTAAGTTGGGATCACTCTGCACTTATTTATTATATTCTTATATATATTATAAATTGAATTTCAGTGTTTTGTGAGAGCTACTTTAAACAGGAAAATTTTCAGCTCAGCATAATCAAGCTTATTTGGGCCTTGTTGATTTGATTCACCTTTAGTCCAAGATTCAAGTTATCAGTACAAAGTGCTCCCAACTCTTATGGTATAGTTTGTTAATTTGTTAAGGGCCAGATTGCCGTGTGGCTTTTTAACCATACCATAAGAATAGTATAAATCATGCTTTAATCCCATCTCATCCTGTACCTTCCGTTGCAGAGAGTTACAGGACATATTTTCTCTTTTCTGAAAAACTATGTTATAAAAGATAAGTGCACAGCTATTTGAGATGGAAAAAATAGTGTTGTTTGTGGCAAACAAGTTTCATAGAATGCTTTAAAACCACAAGAAAGTATCCAAAGCTAAAAGCTATTGAACTCGGACCATTAAAAATATTTATCTATGCTTAATACAATACAAAAAATAGAACCGTTACACATTGGTGTGGTGACAGCCACCGTGCTAGCATGGCTAGAGGACCCTGATCATTAACCCATGTGTTCCAACCTGTTAGCAAATTTCCAGGATGTCCTGTCCAGCATTATTTTCATCGTCATATATTTTCTATCCTTCAGAAATCGCTAAATTTCATTAGAGGAAGGAATTTTTTTAATTTGTATTCAAAAAAAAATTCGGACTCTACAAAACTGGGTAAAGGATCACTTACACTTACGAGTTATGACATCTCACTTGGTGGGAGATTAGTTTTGAAAAAAAAATCTTGCCGTTCGAATAATTGAATTCAATCAAAGGATTTGTAGGTATTTTAAATCTCTGTCTGGTATAGTTCCAACAAGGAGGCAATTAGTGCAGTTATGAAGAGGAAACTTTTACCTGCCAGTGGTTTGTATCGACTGTCTGGATATACAAAACTGCTTGCTTGTACCAATTTTCTGCAGAGGGATATAAATTACAGGAAGTGGATTCTCCAGGTTCTTCATTCCTGGATTTTGGAAAAACGCAGTTTGTTGTCCTTCTCATTGCTTGAAAAGTTGAACCCGAGGAAAAGAAGGGATATTCATATTTGCATTATTTTCCCTCTATTTTATTTTTAATCTGGAAAAATGCTTTTTATAGGCTAGAAATTGATTGAAGGAAAGGTTTTCGAGCTAATTTCTATTGCAGAATATTTCTTGGAATTTACATATCTGTTCCAGATTGAGAGGTTCTGTTCAATTTTATATCAATATATTTGCCACCTGAAAATAAATTTCGTCTACATCAGCTGGTGTGAGAGCATTTCAGACAATGGCTCAAACTGGAGTGCATACATGTCTGGGAGAGAACATGAAGGAAAAAAAAATTGATCACGGAACATCTAGAAGATGAGTTGTTTAGAAGATTATAATCTACTGAGGTAAGACTGCACCAGGACGAGTAACAAAAGTGAATCAACATGAGCCCAGATTGAGAAAAAGATTCCATGAACCAACCGATTGACGCCGTTTCGAAGCAGGCAGAAAAAGTTAAGGCAAAGGTCTCAGAATTTGAGGGGGAATTGAACCTTCAGTTATTAATATATTTGGTATAGAAGTTGGAAAGATAGTTTTAACATGGAAAACTTTGATGAACAAGATCCTGCCCGATTTGAAAATTCCATGCCACAATTTTATGGAATACTATGCAAAATGATAAGATCAAACTGTGGGACAAGATTTGAACTCACACCAAAAGAAAATTATCAGCAGAAATGGCAGAAACTCTTTAAGGAGTTCCAAATTTTGAGAATTTTTTTTTATTTGTGTAACAACATACTCAGAAGTTGACAAGATTACTGATTGAGACTAATTTGTAGGAAAATTGTGATGTCCCCGTTTTAGCAGTTGTCTAGAGAATGTGGTTATTATCCCATCACTGCGACCTCTGTGGGCTAATGTCTTGTTTTGGGGGTCTCTCGGTATGAACTTACTAATTATAGTAAGCCATCTCCTGTCAGTCTCTATTTGTGGCAGGGTGTTCGTGCAGAGCAGTTGGTTTGATTATGCAGTTGTCGGTTGGGCTTGGTGTGAGTTGAATCAATTAATTAAGTTATCTTAATTAATTGTTTTCTTGAGCTTATATTTTATTATATCATTATTCATTTAATGGTATAGACATTAAAGTTTAAACATGGTTCTTTCAAATGGTGGAAAGAAAGTATATTTGAATTTAAATTCTTAAGCCATGTTTAAAAGGATTAAGTGCTTTAAGTTATGTGAAGCTTTATCTTGAAGCTGTGAAATCGAGCCTTGTGGGAGAAGATTGGAATTTTGTATATAGCTTTCGAAAATGTTTAACTCTTGACCGAATGATCATTTTATTAAAACTTGGATACCGAAATTGCTCTGATTTTTGGAGAAACGATTTGGAATTTGTTGTGAATGTGACAAGGGCTTGAAATCGTAACATACAGAAGAATTGTTAATTCTTCATCGCATTGGCACTTAGAGCTGAGTGACTGGTATCAGCGATTTGTGTTCTACATAGCAGGTTGATTAGCTTTGAAGGTGATCAAACTTCATTCTGAAATTACCGTGGATGATCAGAATGGCTGCGTAGTGTTTGGGGAATCGTTTGTGGTGGATGCAACACCCCTCTTTCCAGTGCGATACCATACTAGCCGACACCTCTCCTTCTAGCGCGATACTACAATAGCTGTCGCTTGTTCCTTTGTCTGCCGCAGCCAACAACATCAATCGTGGGAATGAAATCAGGTTATTCCTCAATGAATTATTATGAATATGGTTTATGTATTGGTTTACCCATTTGACTGGAGTAATTGCGAAGTCAAAAGAACTCTCAGAATTTGGTGTGGTTTAGATATAAAAGTTATTTAAAATTATTCATTTCTTGCACTGTGAATTTTATATTCTGAAAATACAAAAAAAGATATATAGATATACATGCCAAACAATTCAAATATATTTCCGGAGAAGAAGGAATAGCAATTGTAGTTGATTTTAGCATTAGAGCCAGGCAGACTCTCTACAGTGGTATCAGAGCATTCATCCTCCCAGCCTGCAGGGGAATTGAGCCTAAATAATGGAAGGTGACAGATATAGACATGATTGTCATTACACACGCAGGGGTAGGAATTCACCACCACTTGGTGATCAGGAACAGGGGAATATGGGAGACAGGATCCCAGGGAATTCAGGTAATGAGGATGACAAAGAATCTACTACGGTATTCAGGAATATTGCTCTCAGTCAGCAAGAGTTGGCAGCTGACCAACAACAGATGTCTACAGTTTTGTAGAATCTTTCAGATACCTTGCAGCGCATTACTTTGCCTCGAGATCAGGGCAGGGATAGAGATCTTGGAAGTATCTCAGCTGGTTTGCACAGGTCTAGAATTGACTTGACAGGTACACATGATAGGCCTTTACGTCCTACCTTCTTGAGACCAGAGATAGATACTGTTAGTTTTGATGATGATGCTTAATTTACTGATGACATATTGGTGTTACACTGAGTGGGATGCTTTACCTCATGAAGTAAAGCAACATCTTAATTTTGATAGGTTCATGACTCAGAAGAGAGAATGCTCGAAAGGAAGAACAGATGGTAGACAGAGACATGCAAATCATGAACTTAGGCAAGCAACTGACAAATTGACTCTGACACATTTTGATGGGAGTGGCAAGATGACAACCAGATCTTGGATTCACAAGATGGATACATATTTGTCTTTATGTCCTATGTCAGAAGAGGACGCCATTCGGTTCGCTGTTTTGCACCTTGACGATATAGCCCATGACTGGTGGTATCATGGGTTGGTTTCTTTGCACCATGACCAGATTGTGACCTATCAGGAATTTGTGGATGGGTTAGTGGAGAGATTTGACAGGTAGGACCCAGAGTCCTATTTCAGGGAGCTAGCACAACTCAAACAGACAGACAGCTTGGAGGCCTTTATTGGGGAGTTTCAGAGAGTCTCAGTTATGGTTTATGACATTTTAGAGAGGAGGCATGTTATGTTGTTCATTGAGAGGTTAGTGGAACCTCTTAGGGGTTGGGTCAAGTCATTTGACCCTACATCTTTACAGTTGGCAATGAAAAAGGCCAGGGACTTGGAGTTTTCAGCTCCACGCAACAAATTTCCTCCAAGACCCCCAAATTCTCCTTATGATAACAAGGCTGCTCCAAAGAGAAACGAAGGACCAGATTTCAAGAAACCAGTGATAGGGCCTTTAGATCCTGAAACACTTAGTGATTGGAGGAGGAGATTGTGTTTCTATTCCAGGGGTTCTTATGATGAGAAACATGAATGTCCATTGAAGCCTAAAGGTAGAAATAGGCTTATGGAGTGGTATTACGAAGATGAACGTAATTCTGATTTTGAAGGGTAGCAAGTTGATCCTGAAGAAGATGGCATGGAAGAGGCAGTTAACAATGAGAAGGTGGATGAGGATTCCCACCTCAAGGTTGTATACCTCTCTAGTATGCAGAAAGAGGGATCTTTCGGGATGAGGGGCCTCTTAGCAGGGCAACATGTCATTGCCTTGTTGGATACAGGAGCCACACATAATTTCATAGATTCACGTTTGGTCTCTAAGAGAGGCATACAAACAGAGGAGTTTGAAGGCATTAGAGTGAAGGTGGCTGATGGTTATACTTTGAAATGTGACAGAATGATTCCAAATCTCCCAATGAAATTAAATAATTACGAGTTCAAGGCTGATTTCTATGTCATTGACATGGGAGGTACTGATTTAGTTTTGGGTATGAGTTGGTTACATTCTATTGAGGTTTTTAATCTCAGCCTCAAGGATATGGAGATGAAGTTTGAAGTAGATGGAAAGAAACACATACTCAAGGCAATCAGGGAGGAGAAATTGAGGACTATGTCACTTAGACGTATACAACGTCTCATTCGCCATGATGACATTGAGTGGGCAGGTTATTACCCACACTTGAGGAGTCAGGAAAATCAGCTTATCACCCTGACATACAGGAGCATAGGACTAAACACTCCAAAGTGTTTAGTGATTTACCACATGGCAGGCCCCCTGACAGAGGTATTGAGCACATTATTCAACTTGAGGAGGGCACTAAGCCCATCATGATTATTCCTTACCAGCACCCCAAGCGCCTGAAGGATGAGATAGAGAAAACGATTCAGGAGCTGATTTCTATGGGGCATATTAGGCCTACTAAGTTTCCCTTTGCTTCTTCAGTTGTTCTGGTGAAGAAGGATGGTACCCTCAGGATGTGCATTGACTACAGGATGCTGAATCGAAGGACCATTAAGAACAGGTATCCTATTCCGCGCATTGATGAGATGATAGATGAGTTGCATGGGGCATGCTTCTTTTCTAAGATTGATTTGAGATCCAGTTACCATCAAATCGGGATGCGGGAAGAGGATATAGAGAAAACACCTTTCAGATGTTACTATGGACATTTTGAGTTCTTATTCATGCCTTTCGGGTTGCCTAATGCTCTAGCCACTTTCCAGTCAACCATGAACAAGGTCTTCCACAGTCAGTTGAGGAGATTTGTTCTGGTTTTCTTTGATGACATATTGATTTATAGCAAGACGCGGGATGATCATCTTGCTCATTTGGATACTGTGTTGGATATTCTAGATAGGGCTTCCTTGTATGCAAAGATGTCCAAGTGTGCTTTGGTATGACCGAGTTGCTATACCTTGGCCACATTATTAGTTCAAAGGGAGTGCGTATGGATCCAGATAAGGTCTGAGCTATTTTGGATTGGCCTGCTCTTGAGAGTTTGACATAGCTCAGAGGGTTCATTGGTTTATGTGCCTTCTATCTTAGGTTTGTAGCAGGGTTCTCACAGCATGTAGCCCCTTTGACTGATTTGACCCGTAAGGGTGCATTTGAGTGGACCTCTCAGGCACAGGAGTGTTTTGAGAAGTTCAAGTTGATCATGACATCATGCTCGGTTTTAGCATTGCCAGAGTTCTCTAGGCCTTTTGATTTGCATTGTGATGCTTCTGGTGAGGGAATTGGAGTGGTACTTTCCCAAGATCACCACCCCATTGTTTTTGAGAGCAGCAAGCTCAAGGGTCCTAAGAGAGTCTATAGTGTTTATGATAAGGAAATGTTAGCCATTATGCATGCTCTGGCTAAATTCAGGCAGTATTTGGTGGGTAGTAAATTCTGTATTAAAACTGATCATAACAGCTTGAAGTATTTCCTTGGGCAGCGTGATCTCAACGAGAGACAACAAAAGTGGGTTAGTAAACTGCAGTCATATGACTTTGATATTTCTTATATCAAGGGTACTCAGAATGTGGTTGCTGATGCACTCTCTAGGAGGCCTCACTTGTGTGTCATGACATTGAGGATTGGACGCATTTGATTGTTGCAGAGTATGCTAGAGATCCGTGGGTTGCTGGTTTTATTGATGGGATCATAGAGGACAGCAGGTATACACTTGTAAATGAGTTGATCATTTACAAGGAGCGAGTGTTGTTGGTTCCAGGATCGAGTGTCAGATTGGTGATGTTGAGAGCTTTCCATGATTCTCCCTTAGCAGGGCACCCTGGATTTTTTAAAACCTATAGGCAGGTGCGGGAGAGGTTTACTTGGAAAGGCCTAAAGTATGATGTGCACCAGTATGTCAAAAAGTGTTCAGTTTGTCAGGAGAACAAACAGGAGCACACATATCCAGCTGGTTTACTGCAGCCATTACCCATTCCTGAGCGGAAATGAGAATGCATTTCTATGGATTTCATTGTGGGCTTGCGTAAAGCTCAGGGTAGAGACTGCATTTGTGGTAGTTGATCGTCTTACAAAATATGCTCACTTATTTCCGATCACTACTACTTTTTCAGTGACAGGTTGTAGATTTATTTTTCCGGGAGGTGTTCAGATTGCATGGTTTACCCTGAAATATAGTGAGTGATGGAGATAGCCGATTTATGAGTCACTTTTGGCAGGAGCTTTTCAAGTTGTGTGGGACAGAGTTGACTCCTAGTACTAGTTACCACCCTCAGACTGATGGTTAGACTGAGATTGTTAATAAATGGGTGGAAGGCTATCTTCGGAATTATGTATCTGCTCAGTAGAGGGCTTGGGTGAAGTGGATTTATCTGTGTGAGTATTGTTATAATTTCACTCATCATATGTCTATTTGGATGACTCCTTTTCGAGCTCTGTATGGATATGATCCTCCTAGTTTTCTGGATTTGCTTTTCAGTGATAGCAGAGTTCCCAGTGCAGGTGATTTGCTGTAGGACAGTCAGGACATCATGGGCACTTTGAGGGACAATATTCAGAGAGCTTAGAATTAGCAAAAGCTGTGTGCTGATCAGAGGAGGGTTGTCCGCTCTTTCCAGGTTGGAGATATGGTATATTTGATGTTACAGCCCTACAGGCAGTCATCTATTCAAAAGAGCGGAGCTGAGAAGCTCAAGCCTCGGTATTATGGGCCTTTCCGTGTTGTTAGACGGGTGGGCGAGGTTGCTTATGAGCTGGATTTGCCAGAGGATAGTAGAGTGCATAATGTGTTTCATGTATCGCGCCTCAAGAAGGCGTTAGGTAGACATGTTGTTCCATCCTCTTTGTTACCCCCTCTAGATGATGAGGGAAAGTTGGAATTAATTTCTGAGATTATATTGGAGACTTGTGAGAGACAGTTGCGACGACGAGTCATTAGAGAGTTCTTGATTAAATGGTCTGATTTACCTATTGAGGATGCCACTTGGGAATCAGAGGATATTCTACAGCACCTCGGGTTGTAATTGCTTGAGGACAAGCAATTTTGGGGAGGGAGGACTGTGATGTCCCCGTTTTAGCAGTTGTCTAGAGAATGTGGTTATTAGCCCATCACTGCGACCTTTGTGGGCTAATGTCTTGTTTTGGGGGTCTGTCGGTATGAACTTACTAATTATAGTAAGCCATCTCCTGTCAGTCTCTATCTGTGGCAGGATGTTCGTGTAGAGCAGTTGTCTGTTGGGTTTGGTGCGAGTTGAATCAATTAAGTTATCTTAATTAATTGTTTTCTTGAGCTTATATTTTATTATATCATTATTCATTTAATGGTATAGACATTAAAGTTTAAACATGGTTCTTTCAAATGGTGGAAAGAAAGTATATTTGAATTTAAATTCTTAAGCCATGTTTAAAAGGATTAAGTGCTTTAAGTTATGTGAAGCTTCATCTTGAAGCTGTGAAATCGAGCCTTGTGGGAGAAGATTGGAATTTTGTATATAGCTTTCGAAAATGTTTAACTCTTGACCGAATGATCATTTTATTAAAACCTGGATACCGAAATTGCTCTGATTTTTGGAAGAAAGGATTTGAAATTTGTTGTGAATGTGACAAGGGTTTGAAATCGTAACATGCTGAAGAATTGTTAATTCTTCATCGCATTGGTACTTAGAGCTGAGTGGCTGGTATCAGCGATTTGTGTTCTACATAGCGGGTTGATTAGCTTCGAAGGTGATCAAACTTCATTCTGAAATTACTGTGGATGATCATAATGGCTGCGTAGTGTTTTGGGAATCGTTAGTAGTGGATACAACACCCCTCTTTCCAGCGCGATACCATACTAGCCGGCACCTCTCCTTCCAACGCGATACTACAATAGCTGTCCCTTGTTCCTCTGTCTGCCGTGGCCATCAACATCAATCGTGGGAATGAAATCAGGTTATTCCTCAATGAATTATTACAAATATGGTTTATGTAGTGGTTTATCCATTTGACTGGAGTAATTGCGAAGTCAAAGGAACTCTAAGAATTTGGTGTGATTTAGATATAAAAGTTATTTAAAATTATTCATTTCTTGCATTGTGAATTTTATATTCTGAAAATACAAAAAAAGATATATAGATATACATGCAAAACAATTCAAATATATTTCCGGAGAAGAAAGAATAGCAATTGCAGTTGATTTTAGCATTAGAGCCAGGCAGACTCTTTACAAAAATTAAGAGCAAGTTACAACAAGATTTGTAAACAGGTTGAGACTAGAATCAAGTATGATTTAGCAACTGTAAAACTGAATTAGAACTGACATATATTGTAACTGTAAGCCATCTCTATGATGTAAATTTTCATGAGTAGTCATTTAAGTATCTTGTTCTCATGTTTGTTTTGTAATAGTCATAAGAAAATGAGAACAATGAAGAACTTCTAAGATTTGGGGTGCAAGTGCTCCGATTGATGTGTCCACATCTTCCTTCTCAGTGCTACTAACAGTTCTTAGAGGTGCTTAAGTACTTTTTTGGGTTGCCTTGCATTCTGATTATTAATGTCATACATCAAAGAAAGGTCATCAAAGAAATGGCTACTCATGAAAATTGATAATGGTTGAAACTCGAGGTGACTTAGAATATATGTGGATTGAATTCCCACGAAAACTTAAAAATTAATGCCCATTTTTCTTTTAGCAGATGAAAACTTCCAATATTCTTTAAAGATTGAAATAAGTGTAGCTAGAGAAGAAGTAGAGGCATGAAGAAACAATTTGCTAGGTCAAACTTCCAAAATCATAGAAGATGATTGGGTTGCAAACAAAGAAATGTGAAGGACCACAAATGACAAAATGTCTCTTTGAATTATGGAGGATTTGAAGCAGTGGTCAAGGTGGAAAATTTAACGGTTTGGATTGGCTATTGCTATATTATCTGCGAAATGTTAAATGCCATGGTGCTATTTATTAAAAGACTCTTTATCACACCGAAATGGGATTATTAGAAACTCCAAGGTGGTGTGATTTGTGCTAGTCCTCAATGGTATATGTGATTTAGAAGGTAGATAGGGTTGGTAAACCTGTATGATAAATAATGGGGTGCCTAGATTGGATTGAAATGTTGTTAATTTGGTTCAGATTGCTTCCTTAGCTTCTTTTGCTCTATTAACTCATGCTTTGAAATTCATTGACACTATCTTTGCATTGGACCCTCCTTGTTGCTCTAGCATCTGACTCTAGATTTGATTTGGCTTTAGGTCTTATTGCTAGATATGTTTCCATTATCAACAAAGTCTTTATCTAGTTCTACACAAGTCACTTCCATAATATTGGAAATTTGTCTCTTGCTAAGGAATGCTAATGTTCCTTGAGAGTAAACTCCATATGCTACAGTAGGATGAATCAACAGCTCTTACACTACTAAAAATCCTTTTTACATAAATAAAATCTGTAACTAAATTGCAAATTACAAATCTAAAATATCAAATATCCAACTATAATGAACTGCTGAAAATATCTCTCTTTCGGAGATGAGTTACAAGATACTTTTAATAGAACTAAAAAATACTAATTCTATGGAACCTATGATAACTTTTTGGAAGCCTCTGCCTCAGACACTAGCACGTTGCGTGGACATCCTCATATTGTGTTGTCATCCAGCCCAAACATGTGACAAAAAGCATGAGCAAGTCCTGATCAAATCCCTGTATGCACATAATGAAAATAAAGAGCTTATAATGCTCACAAGGTATTCAAAATGACAGAAGAATATTGAAACTGAAAGAAGTGAAATACTGAAAGAAAGAACTAGAAATATTCTGCTAAATTAAATTTCTTCTTCTAAAACAAACTTGTGCTCAAGAAACAATAGAGAAAATTTGTTGGGTGGCTGTTTGAGGGGCTTGCCAAAGTCAAATCCTCCTTTTGGTCTTCCAAGATTTTGGATAATATTGAAAGGATAAAGATACAAATGCTTTAAAATGAAATATAATTGACTGTAATATAGAAATTAGCAACTAGGCTATGATAGCACTTAAAATCTTGTATTAAAAACAAGAAATGACCAAAATAAGAGGGAAGGAATCATTTGGAAGTTATTCCAAAACCTTCAATAAGAAAGTAGCTACCTCAATATTACTGTTTTTCACAATCCCATGAAGGCGATGATCAAAGAAGCTTAAGAAATTAAATGCACAAAATTGAATAGTTTTCTAGTTACGAAATAGTAGGGTTTTTTCAAGCTGTCGAGCTTGGGAGAGAGTTAGAATGTGAAAAAGATTCATTCCTTACGCTAAAGAGAAAAGATTGAGTTAATTTTTTCCATCTGACTACATGTAGGAGCATTACTTCTGAACTATGTGCATTAATGCAATGCTCCAATGGCCACCGAACCCACACTTTTTGTGGAACGCTAGCACATAGTACAGATGTCCGCACATAATGCAACCATCCAAAAAAAAAATTGAACTTTAAGGGCCTGAATTATCATATAAATGCTATAAAACATGATTCGATTACTACCATTTTGTAGTTGAAAAGTTCCATATTAAAGGGGTAAAGTGAGCAGACTATGGAGTATGGAATTGCACAGGTATGCAATTTTTAACATTACAACTCCTATTTGCATCTCTACATAGAAAACTTAGGCTTTTCCTAGTGGTTAACCCCAAACCATTCTCAAAACTTATTAAAGGGTTTTGACATGAATGACAACTAACCATCAACAATGGTTTTATATGGTTTACCCAAAACCGTCAAGTGCATGCCTCTTTATTCCAGCTTTATATTTCCTTTCATATGGGAAAACCTATGGGAACAATACATTATCAGTAGGTTTCTGATTATGTGCCATCCAATCACAACCAACTTGTGTGGTACGCCAATTTTTGTTTTGCTTACATTTCTTCTCACTATGATTTGCTAAACTACAAGAATTGTGAGAGTATGAATGCTAAAAAAATGTCTTGTGCATTTCCTGGTCAGCAATGATAGCTGCAACCATCATTAAACCATGATCTCCATAATAATTTGTCTTGTTGATCTCATGTACGTGAATTTCAGGTAGATGCCTCAATTTTAATATATGTTTACGTTTCACAAGTTTTGTGGTTCAATTACTAGGTCCACCATCAAATTGGAGTCCTTCATACTTTGGTCTTATATTTGGTTATATGGATTTTTTTATCCTTTTTCCATGGCTCTCTAAGACTTCTCCATCGAAGCCCATTCTCTTCATGCATGTGGAACCAATCCCCTTTCCACACCTTTAACACCATCATGAGTCGTGACTATTATTAGCATCAACATGTGCATGGCCATTAACATTATGCTATCAATATCAATAATATGGTGATAGATATCATAAACAAAAGAAGTATCAAGATTATCTTAGGCTTCATTGAATAAATCCACATCATCACTATTTGTCACAACATCAATTCATATGGAGGGTCACCATCACTCTTGGTTTTTTTATGTTGGGTAAGATCCACCATTTTGGTAGTATTAGAAGTAATATCAAACCTTAAAAATAAGTTATTGGTAGCTCAACTTCAATAACTCATTTTTTATAACTTATCGTTGCACAACTTCTAATATAGATATTATTTGTTCCTTCAACCTTTGAGTGTCATCCTTTAGCACATATAACCTAGTTAAGGCTTTAAATAGGGTCACCATAACCGATTCCTTGAACATAAATTTGTCTTGGTCATATTCTCTCATATCTTTGATAAGTTCTTGAAAATTACTATTAAAAATTCGAAGTATTCTTTGTCTTATGTCTCCATTGCTATCTTGATGGCTGACATGACTTGATAGCTCATTTTGTCATCATGTTGTCTTCCCCATTTTCGAAAAATGAGACATTAACAACCAATCTCTTCATTTTTTACAACTTTCTCCTTTCTCCATAAAACCAAATTATTATTAAGTCTTTCACTCACAACTTTTAAAATTTGACTTGATGGAGATAACAAATGTGATTTAGTAGACAGAAGCACAGTGACATAAAGACTTAAACCTTTAACATGGAACCAACTCTTCCGAGTGACAACTTATCACTTGCAAGAACTTCAAGAATGTTACAAATTTAACTTTGTGATATTAAAATATTTTCACAAGACGCAGACAAGAAAACACTCTCCTTATGAAAGAACATCTACTCATAAAATATATCTTTTAAAAATTAAAATAAACATAGGTCACAGCGATTCAAACATCAAAAGACTAGGACTCAAGATCATTGTGTCTGAAGCCATCCAACTTATCAACCAGACTACATGCCTTTCATAGTACATATTTTCTCATTTTCTTGAGAGTGTTATGATTCTTAAAACAAAAAAAAAGACAACTTGAAGAGATTTGAACTTACAAAAAGTCTCTCCTTTGGAAACTAGCTTTACTTTCAAGGTTTTATCTTATTTTTATATTTGAATAGGAAAAGGATGGACACAAAGTGATGGATTACTTTCGTCTTTCTAGAGGAGTCTGTATGCTAAATAAGTCCCCTTCAACTTGCAGTTATTACCAAAAAAATGTCATTAGCGTAATAGCTACTCATGGAGTTCATCTGTGTTTGAACAAAATTTTAACCTTTGATACTGTTTGGCTTCCTGTGCCACTTCTCTTTAAACTTTATATCTTTACTTTGCCACCTCCAAGATTTGTTCTTCGGTCTCAACATTTTCTTCACCAAACTTCTGTATAAAGATATGGATCTTCATACTTCTGGATACCACTTTTAACAGGGACCTTGCCGCAACATTGAGGGTGCTTTCACTTTCTTTTGAAACTGTAATCACTTTTCTCTTGTTTTGATATTTTTCTGCAACATAGAATTTAATGCTTGTGTCTGCTCTGTAGAATATCTTCACTTGCCTTCTTCATTTAAAACTTTCAGATACATTTCATCTTCACATTCTGTTAAAAAACTTAAAAGGTATCAAGGTGCTCACTCATATTAGAAAAAGGAACACTATTGTCGTAGGGAACTTAAATTGTGTGAAGTTACCAGCTGCTTTACACTGATGGAACAAACAATTGCCTATTGCTTTGGGTGCAATCTTCCTGGTACAGTTGACAAGGTTCATTGTTCCAAGTTTAAAAACTAACTCTGATAAATTGATGAAAGATAACAATACCTATAGAAAAGATACCAGGTATGTGTCTTTTCTTTCTGTAAAGCCATGACATCTTTGAATTAGGCTTGTAGACCAGAAAATGGTCTGATACCATAAAAAACTCTGGCATACAAAAAGACAGGAGCATATACAAAAAGGCATCAGAAACATCAATGATGTTTTTTCAGAATTCTCAGAATTATATATACAATTGAGAAGGTAGGTAGAGTTGGTCGACCTGTATACAAAGATACAAACTACTAGAACCTACCAAAATCACCTATAAGTAAAACAAAAATTGATGCTTGATTAAAATTAGATGTTTTAGATATTTCTATGATTAAGTTCCCACAAAAACTTCAAAATGCAAATAGAAACTTGGTTTTATGAACTAGACAAGAAAATGCCATTGTACTTGAATGTGAAATAGTGGAGAAGTTAATCTTTCAAAGGAAGTTTGCATCCAAAAATACACTTGAAGAAGATGAAGATTCGTGAAATAAAAGAATCTTTTGAACCACTTGTAATTCTGAAGTAAATTTATGTAAGGTAATTGTTGATGGCAGTTTAATTGATAACTTGTTGAATATTGAAATGGTCAAAAAGCTGAATTTGATATGGTTTCCAATTCCAAAACCACAAAAAATTTTGGTTTCAAATGAGCCATGATTCTCTTGTGAATCAACCATGTTTGGTTACTTTTAGTATTGGGTGTCATATTAGTGATGTTTTTTGCAATGTTATGCCCATGGATGTTTGTCATTTGCTATTGGTAACACCTTGGTAATATGGTAGATGAGTGATGTATGATTGTAAGGCCAATTCTTACATTTTTCATAACGTATGCGAAAGTGTAGAGAAAAATGTTTCATAACTGTTAGTGCCAAATTATCTGTAATGTCCCCTTTTTTGCAGTAATGCAATTTTATGCCTGATTAGCCTATCTAGCCATCCGGATAGTCTAATGGTCGCTTTTCAGAGGATGCCAGTCAGTCACAGGGTTACTTGGACATTTATTTTATATTTGAGTTTAGACTATATGGTTGCGATACTTTATTTTATAAAGTATTGTTATAAAGTCACTTTAATATTATAATTTTAAGTTACTTTATTTTATAAAGTGACTTAAGTGACTAAAAGACGAAAGTGCTTTTTTATCCCACATTGCCTATTT
>MU225854.1:294881-314166 GCA_018584345.1 Thuja plicata | reverse complement strand
GTTGCTTAAATGTGACTGACTTCTTGAGGACGTAGCCCCTTAAGGATTTCTTGGAAATTGGACGTAGCCCCAATATTCCAGCTTTGGTGGAATCACCCAGATTTCACAAGTGATACAAATCAGCGAAGGTTAGCAGTAATCACAACTCCAGCAAATGAGCTCGATATTTCAGTAAGGCAAGAACTTGTTTCATTTTCCAGTTTTCTTTTTACCTTCCAAGAAACGTGGCTTTGAAGAGTAAAGACACAAGTAAGGCGTAGCAGTTGAATATCGTTTCTGGGTGGCAGCATTCTATAATAACAGTAAACAGCAGTCTTACCTCCAACCAAGAGGGAATGATAAACAAACTCAGGCATTTCGAAACCTCTCAGCTAAGGAAGTCGAACTGATTTACTATATCCTCCATTGTGCTTAACGACAGCAAGTATCCAAGGCACGTGATCTTCAGGAGTGCTCAGCAGCGTAAGTTTTACCTCCAGGAGAAGTAATGACTGTGTGGTTGGGCCATTACGACCCGTCAACATTCTATCCTAGCCGTGCGAGGACATCTCCTTGTAGCGCAAAACAGCTTGGGATAAAATAGGCCGCAGCATTCTTTGTGTCCGCTGGAAGGAATCTGGGTGGAAAACTAGACAGCCCCCATTTCTAATGTGGGGTCTTCTTTGCATTGCCTTCCGCGTGAGGACTGGTGTAGCGTGGTAGTTCTTCTACAGCCCGAACACAGACTGGAGTGCAGTCAGCCAGTGCGAGCAACCAATTTGCTGGTGTGGATATAGTGAAAGTCCACGCTACGCCCTGTAGAACTTGGTGCGGGCTCTGGTGGGAAGACAGAAGCAAAGTGACAGGTTGCAGTTGCTATGGTATGAGAGGATGCCCATTGTTGCTGCATACGAATAGGAGTCCAGCAACTCGCCTAAGGTGCACAATTGTTGTTTCTATAAATGTTTAATCAGACATGTAATAAACTGTGTTGAGTATCTTGTTTGAATTCTCTGTAACTGAAAAGTGACTTCATAGCTATATTATATCATGTGATATGAGATCTTCAAACTAGCTGCATTCTTGTGCTTATTCATTGGGATGCATCTGTTTTCTTAAACGAGTTGGTCTTAGAGGTTGAATAAATTCTATGCATGCATTTATTACCCAATGCTGAGAAACTATACAGCAGCAAGACACACATACAGTTGATTGGAACTAAATAAATGTTCACCCTCAATATTTGAAAATATTTAGCAGTCAAACACTATCGCAGTTGGGTCGAGAACATTATATTATCACCTCTAAAAAATTTGCCTGCAATCAAGATTGCAATCAGTAACTATGTCATTCTTATCATATTACCAATGCTAGTTAAGTTTTCGTTGTCAAATTGCCAAGTCATCAACTGTTGGTCTATTTTGGTCAAGCTTATGTTGTTTGCACATTGCTTGTGAATGAGGAATACCAAATGAAAGAGATTGAGTTTTCTTTCGTTTGGGAGCTTGGCACAAAAAGAAAAGGATGAAATCTCAAGAGTTTAGACTTGAAGGGAAAATGTCAGCAATTGGCAATGTCAAAGGAGAGCAGAAACAAGCTCAAATTATGTCAAAGGAAGAAATGAAAAGAACTAACTGAAAATCATAGTTTCTCAGGGGCAGTGCTAGCACGAAATGGCAATTTAAGTGGTATAGACCTTATCCTAGAGGAAGCCCGCATGGGTAGATGAGTTGGCTTGGGTTGCGGGTTTTCTCCCCATAGGTCTTGGGTTCGACTCCCTTCTCGGGTTTAAGAGGGGGGGGACTGCTTGTGGGTTGTGGATCCCCCCTAGGGGACTAGTCTCGCTTCTGCTCGTCCCTTCCTGGATCCCAACTTGACAATATGTAAGCCCAAGGTAAGGCAGGTTGGGTGCTGGGCTGGGCCGCGGGATTACCCCTAGGGTAAAAAAATGCATCTAGAGGAAATGCATCTAGTCTTGATGAAATGTTCCAAATTTTGAATAATAGTGTCAGTCCAAAATGGTGTCCAAGGTGATGAGAGAAGAAAAAAAATGCACACAAAATAAACTTACATTATGTTGCCACTTTTAAGTGTTGGCTCTAGCATGAAACAATGCCAAGGGTGGTCAAAAGTCTAGTAAATCACACCATGAAGGAAACATTTAAAGAGAATAAGTCTAATTGTCAATTTCAAGTGGCAAAGTTAGCATAGAGAAGCACACCAAGTGGTAAGTGATTTGTGTCATGTTCCAGTTCAAGTTGGCATCAAATGTAATGTGTAAATAAGCAATGTGGCACGTTAACCAGTCAACCCCAAAACATCATCCAATTCAAATAACTTAATGCAAATCTTCACACGTCGTCGTAAGATCCATAACAACATTATCCAAACCAAAAGAATATGTTCCAAATAAGATAAACCAACTCGGTCAGCTAGAGACCAACACAAAAATGATGTTGAGAAATAGAACATCACAACTTCTCTTGCAGAGCAAACCAACACTTGAAAACTGAACTGGAACACGACACAAACCACTTGGTCTTGGAGGATACTTTATTTTTCATTGGTTAGCATTTGACAAAAGTTAGTAGAGTGGCTGGTAATTGTAACTAACTCCATTTAGGGTTTCCTTTGAATTATCTTGGTCGTTGATTTAGAATCAACTCGCCTCTCGGCCTACAAGAGGCAGGAATGTCCAACTATGACCAATTCATCCCTTGGGGTGGCATACTTAGTCCAACTAAACCCAAGAGCACGTAACATTCACAATATGGCAACTTGCCCTTATCCCACAAGGTGGTAGGAATTTTCAACTATGACCAATTCCATCCTATTGGGGTGGCGTACTTAGTTCAGGGGAGCCGGTAAACCGCATCTCCCTATCTTATTTCCTCCAACTTATATCATATATATCAGCATAATAAATGCATAATTATATCATCCAAATTACCATATACATCAAGCATGATAAATGCGTAACCATATCACCCAAATTGCATGCTATCACATACATCAAGCATAATTATACCCTTTCATGCATACCAGTCTTCATTGGAATTTCTGCCATAGGCTGTTGTATATATGAATCTGATTCCCTTATATCAGAATACTCTCTTAGATTGATTTCCTTATATCAGATTTACCCTTGATTGATTGCTGATTTGATGATGGATGAGTGATGATTGAATGATTGTTCATTTGATGATTGATGAGTGATTATTGAATGATGCTGATTTGATTGCTGAATTGTTTGTTTTCTTGATCCCAAGACAAAGTGATGATTGATGTGGATTTGATAATTGTTTGTTTGACCTTGCTGACTGATCATTTGCTTAATTTCTTGAGGGATTAATGATTGATGGATGAATGGAGGATTTGTTTTGATGGATTCATGAGTGAAGATTCATAAGTGACCCTTGAATGATTGGAATGATCTCTTTTATACTTCATTGGTGAAAGGGTCACCACCTTTCATAAGTCTTGAGTCACCACCCTCCATTGCTGCCCTTTGAGAGTAATAAATTCTCCCAAATCGATCTCTCTTAGATGTCTTCCTCAAATGAATCTTTCTCCTTTATATCTTCCAATATGAGAGAGAGTCACACCTCTCCATCATGTCTGCACCTTTGCAATGGTCACAACCTTTCAAAATTACCACCCTTCGAAAGAGTCACAACCCTTCATCATTTCTGCCCTTTGAGAGTCACAACCTTTCATAATTACCAACTTTTGAGAGAGTCACAACCCTTCATCATTTCTATCCTTAGTGAAAGTCACAACCTTTCTAATTACAACCCTTTAAAAGAGTAACTAGCCTTCATCATTGCTGCCCTTTGATAGAGTCCCCCCTTATTTTCTTCCTTCCTTTATATTCCCTTTTAAATGAACTCTCCTCCCTCTTATATTTTATGTTGAGGGAATCACAACTATTAGTATCTTTTGACCTTTCATTAAACTTAATTAACTTTTAATATCATATTATTATTTATTTATTTTTATTGTATTATTATTATTTAATATTAAATCCTCTTTTAGAAAGGGGGACATTACATTTATGGGTCTTATTCATTTCATTTTATTAGACTTCTTATGTAGGAGAATCATTAAATGTCATGGATTAATTGAGGGAAAATAAATTTGTGGCCTCAATCAGGCTACATCACTATGTAACTATTCAGATTATAAATGTTTACCGTCCTTTTTTCTCCTCTCAAATGTTTCATACAACATCCCTGTGAAATATTTCTGCAAATGTTCTAACACAGCTTTAGAGTATGGTGGGCCTCACCTTATCCAGTGTGCCTGTAAATCTCAAAGTAATATGACAGTACATAAGCCTCAAATTAATATGAAAGTACATCCTTATCTATTTTAGGGATCCATTTTTTAGCGTTTTATGCAGAATCCATTGGTGACATTGTGTACTTTCTCTCACCGCCTCTTACTGGTAGAAATACTTGAGATGTCTTTCAGTGCCACCTACTGTTAGAAATTATTTTTATTCTCAAATATTGGAAAAAGGCTTGCATGCTAGGATTCTCATCATTTTTCATTTATTCCTTACTAAATTTATAATTGTGATAAGTGCAGTACTTTGAGCTAAAGGAATATTGTTAGATGAACCATTAACGTAGTTTGCAAAAGAGTCAGAAATAGGTTGCAAAATCCAGGCCGCCTTAACTTTGGAATTTCCTGGTTCAAAGGATGAAGGATTATAACCTCCATCGCATAAACACTGAAATTTGATTTTTTTAAATGTAAGTCACGAAATGGGAAGCATAGACTTTTTGAATAGAAAACCAAAATATAATGTTATGTTCTTTGATTGTAAGACAATACATGATCGGAGATTTTACAGATAGAAACAACTCTGCCAATAAAATGTAAAAAGTAATTGCGTCCCTCTAAACTGCAAAACCAAGCCCAGTTTTAGATGAAATTTTTTTAGAAAGTGTAAAATGTTCGAATGTATAACTGAAGTTAATAACTGGGCCTATGGAATGCCAGAATTTTCTGTCTGTAGGAACGAAAGGACCGAGCCACGAGTTAAATTAAAACCATATGGTCTCAAAACATATGTTTTTATGTCCACTTTTGAAATAGAAAAGAGATTTGGATCAGTATCAAGCATGTGAAGTATAGTTTCATACAATCTGTTTCAAACAAGTCTATTTTTTGACTAATTTTTATGCTTGATTTATAGTGTTTTAATTAGATTTTTCTTCAGAATTATCTGAACAACATTTTTTTCATTTCTCCAGATGTCTATTTAATGGGAACTGTCATGCTTATCTTTGGCATGGGTCTTTATGGGCTTTTCATAAACAACTTAGAAGTCGTTGCTGAAAACTGCAATGGGCAAACTTCAGAGACTATATGTGGATCTAACCTTTTTGGCCTCTTCAAGCTGCAGGTAAATTAGTGCAAATTCTAACCTTGGAGCTAACATTTCTAAAAGTAAATGCATATTTTATCATTTTATTACGTCCTCTAGGTAAGCTTGATCTTTTTGAGTTTAGTGCAACCTGTGATCTATGGTACGGGTTAATAGAGATCTCTAACCTACATTATACTAATCTTCAACTCCCTAAAACATATCTGAAATCTAATATGGATGGACTCAATAGAACTACCGCTGTTCTCTATACTCTGCTTGACATGTCATCTTTTATCTTAGAATTCAAATGCCAGCCATAGTGCTGGAAGTTATATTGAATACATTTTATATATCTTAATCTAATTATTACTCCTGGTGGAGTGTGGACTATGATTGAGCGAGCTGGGGATGAAACTTCTCAAGCTCTAAAATTAGAGGATGAAATCCTCCTTATTTCCATTGCCAAGTTAGTGGACGAAAATCCCTGATTCGGGCAGATTT
The DNA here is from genome assembly GCA_018584345.1 of Thuja plicata. Classification (NCBI taxonomy): domain Eukaryota; kingdom Viridiplantae; phylum Streptophyta; class Pinopsida; order Cupressales; family Cupressaceae; genus Thuja; species Thuja plicata. The sequence goes on along the minus strand of MU225854.1, from coordinate 308,309 downwards.
GGAGACAATTCAAAGACATTTTAGTGAAGATAGATCACTGCAGATTTGGGATAATTAACAGAAGCTACAAAGGATAAGCTCCCTCTTTTCTGAAATAGATTCTAAATATTATATTTGAATTAAAATAAATTGTTAAAACTGCAGTTTCTGAAGTTGATATCATACTTGTAATTAATTGTGCTTCTATAATTGTGAGTTAGATTTTATTATTTAAAAAAAAAAAATGGAAAATTTAAAAGGGACATTACCTACAACGATCTCCATGATCACTTTGCAATGTATCACTACTAAAACTGGATAATATTCAATATACACTTCCTATGCCTCTTGCAAATGCTACTCAAAGTCAACATGGTTTTCTTTAGGTACAATATGGATGTTGTGCTTGCAAAGTGCTACAAAGTAGTCACAAAGAACTCCAATCGGTGAACCATCCTAGCAGTAGGGAAGTAGAACTATTCCACTTTCATTCAGGGTGGTTGGTTTCCCTAGCATAACATGTTTGGTAGCTACCAAATGTCTCTGCTGCAGCTAAGCTGAGAAGTAGGGGCTTCTTGGGCTAGGCTTTGGTTCTTCCAAGGCACCCTTATCTTATGCATCCGCATTTGCCTGTTGCTGAATGTGCTCATTTTAACAGTCTTAAGGTTGATACTTTTGTCAGCTGCTGAATGTTGCATTTTTTTTTTCATTAACAACTTTGGAATTCTCAATGAGTTCATGAGGATCTGGATTCTCTTCAGGGATTTCAACTTGGCCATTTCCCATCTCTGTTTATGACTCATAATCTCATTTCCTTGTCTTCTTGGATCGTCAACCTTCATATGGAGTGTGGGTGTGTTTGCTATGAGTGTTTCTTGATCCTCATTGAGTCTACTAATTTGAACTGATCCATTTCAAATCAAACATGGTTTCATTTTTGAAGATGGTTCTGTTAATTTTTGAGTTTGATGTTATTTTAAAAAATTGTGCAGGAAAGGCCAACATGGTTAAAAACAAATTCTCTTGAAGAGCTAAAGGCAAAGCTTGGACATGTTATAGTGATGATACTTCTTGTGGGGATGTTTGATAAGAGTAAGAAAATACCTATAAACTCTGCCCTGGATTTGGTGTGTTTCTCAGCATCAATTCTTTTTTCTTCCGGCTGTCTTTATCTCCTTTCAAAGCTAAATTCTGCCCACTGAAAGAAAATGGCTAAACATACGTCACTATCATTCCATGTAATTTATGGCACCATAATCCTTATGTTCACTATAATTTTTCTAAGCTTCCAACAAATTGAACTCCAAATTCCATTTGCCCTGAAGCTGCTAATGCTCAAGAAGCAGAGACTGTAAATCATCAGATACGTAATTTTCCAGTAATGTTTCCAAGCATTTATATTTGTATTGCAGTATAAGATAATGTCTAAATTATCAAAAATGTCAACATATACAACAAATAAGGATATGATGCGATAATGTTTGTTGAATATTTTGTCATCATGAACATGAGAATCTCATTCTCATTTTAGAAATCTCAAGCTAATATTGTAACTTGTAAGAGTTAAAATACAAAGCTCTTAATTTTTTTGTGACACTTTAAATAACTTCAATGCATTCTATCTTTTGAGCTTTTGAAGCATACATTGAGTTTATTCCTAAAAAGGCAATATGAAAAATTACATTTCATCTGAATAAAAACATGTTAATTGGGGTTCACCATTAAACAAATGTCTTAAAACAATGATTACATAACGCATGATTTAATATTAAGCTATATGATCAAGGATCATACTCTTGCCTGTTTTTGTTACACTTATATAAGAAGCTCTGCAATACTAATTTCTAAAATGTTTCTGCAATATATTGTCTGTTTGTGAAATGAAGAACATCTTGAATGCTGCCATTTTGGAGAGCCATACAGTGAAATAAAACTCATTTATGCATATCTTTATTGTAAAGATAAAGAATGGGGAATTAATTAACTGGGCTTGGTGCAGCTACTGAGACGAGGCTGACTGTGGAAACCCCCAAATTCAACCCCTCCCATTTACCCTATTGTGAAAGCTCTGTAGCTAGTTTTTTTCTGCTTTATAAGTTAAATTAGCCAGGACTCTATTGGACCCCACCCTGTAATGGAAAACTTCAAAACACTGTCACAAGCAACAGCAAGCCTGCTTACAATCATATTCTAGATAATTCAAAAACTAAATTCCAGAAAAAAGAAAGGACCTAAATTCATCTTTGTTTTACATGTGATTTAATCTCATTCACTTTGATGTATTCCTTTTATTCCTTGCCTTCTGATTAACTGCAAAAGTCCATTCGCCTTTGTTTTGGGGATTCTACATAATGGTCAATTTCTTCTTCACTTTCCCCTCAAATGTTCGAGGAGAAAACTTCCTTTGAAGAGAATGGTCAATCTCGGATAACTTCTATATCTCCAAGCATTTTTCTTGATTTGAAAAAAGATACAACCGACAATTTTAATATCTCTTCCTTAGTAAGTTTGAACATCTAGTCATAGGCTTCTCCCTAGACATCCAATTCACTACTATTTTCTCTTCACCATCCCTTCCTCCACTCAACAATACATCCTATTATTCTTGTACATTATCCTCAAAAGCTACGCCAATAACAATACAAATGATTATTGTTTTCTATTGGTGTGTTTAATTGTTGCACCTAGTAAGTCATTCTTGTGAGTTCTAAACACACATGTATTTGATGTTAATGTTATTGTAGCTATGGCTAGATTCCTTCAAACTGACATAGATGACATAAAGGTTGTGATAATATAATTATATAATAATATAATTTCTGATAATATCATATTATAATATAATTATATTGATAATATATAATTACAATTATATATTAATTATATTAATTAATATTAAATATTATTATATGTATTAGTTAATTTAATTGGGTCACATATGAAGTGTGGTGACCCTTAGTGAAGGGGCACCACCAATAGATATAAAGGAAGATTAAATCTTCCTCTCTATAGATAAGAACAATATAACAATTGTAGATTGAGATATCAAAGTGCTCAGGGGAGACAATTGTGAATTGTCTATGGCTAGGAGGGCAAATCCCATGGTTAAACAAGCACCATAAAAACAACACTTAAGTTTAAGTTTACTTAGGGACCACATAGGAAAATTTACACTTTCGAAGGTATTATCACATTATCAGTTGTCCACCTTAGGTAGAACTTCCACCTTTAGTGGCTTATCACTTTATCACCTCCCACCTTTATTAGACGTATTGCACATACTTTATTCCACTTTGGAGGGTGATCCACCTTTAGTGGACATGTGGCACTTTCACTTTTCCACCTTATGTGGGTGATATGTTGTCTCTTGATTATCATGTCATAAGATTATGACACTTGTCATGATCTTATGCCTTCCTATGTCTCACCTTGGTCTATTTAACCAAGTGGTATCCTTCATAATATCCATTCAAGCTATTGTATTGTATTCTTGGTGAGAATATAGTTTATTCTTGTCATATTCATTCTCTCTTGTTATTGTGCTTTCCATTAGGCTTCTAGATCTTGGGTGGATACCTTCGTAGCCAAATCTACATAGTACCAAAGCTTTGACAGTGTCATTGATTCGCCTTTAAAGAGATTTTTGGAGCAATTTTGGCATTTGGATTTGTGGTTTTTTTGTCATTGGTCAAAATTGGTGCTTTCAGGGTTAGATCTAAGGCCACAATAGATTTAGAAGGTTTGTGAAAGTCAAAATCACCTTTTGTTTTGTTCATATCGATCATCGGAGGCCAAATATCTGACTAATTGAAGCTTGCATGTGGAGACAAGACTCAAGATCATTTTGGGTCAAAACTTACCTCTACATCATGCTCAAAAGGCCTAAAAACCCCAGACTCACCTATCAAATCCTCCAAATCAAAGTAGTTGACCCCAGGCATCAAACAAGTTTTGCCCTCTAGGACGAAAATTTGGTTTTTCACAACTATAGCTTAGTAATCCACATTTTTGCAACATCAATGGCTTGGTTTGAGCTCATGCAGACTCCGTTTCATGTGTCAATTTTTTTTAAGTGCATAATTTTTTATCTACTTCTCATTTTTGCTATCAATTTGTATCCATTGTGAATAGAAATAACACTTTTAGATATTGGTCTTTTTTGGCCTATTTTGGCAATTGTAATACTTAGAACTCAGTTTGGTCTTTTGCATTAGTGATTTGAATCTACTATAGCCTCATTGAAGCAATTTTCAACATCAAAATCAGAAATCCACTTTGCTCTTATTTTGCAAGTGGCCATTGTAATCACACAAGTATAAAGTGTCAAATCATCAATTTGGGGGGTTCTTTGATTGAGTAAATTGGGGAGGGGGTGCTCTCTCTCTCTCTCTCTCTCTCTCTCTCTCTCTCTCTCTCCTTAGTGCTCCTTCAATTTTTAGTTGTTGGTTCTCCTAAATTTCCACTTTTAACTCCACATAATTATGCAAGTAAATGCACTAAGTAAATTAATGGAAAAAGGATTAAATCATTACGTTGATGGAACCATTTCAAAACCCATACATCCTAAAGAAGATCCTAATCTGAAAACTAAATGGCTCATTAAAAGCTCTGTGAATCTTGGAACATTGAGAAAATATATCTCACCTAATCTTATCTTTCATATTGAAAAGATTAAGAGAATTAAGGAAGCTTGGGATAAACTTTCTCAATTGTATGGTCAAGTTGATGAGATTAGAGGATACATACTTAATAGTGAACTTCTAAGATTACTTTGATACAATCCAAGACTATGTCAATAAGGAAAATGAGCTAAGAGCACAGTTCTCAAAGATTGTGGCATTGAGAAGGATGCGGTTGGTCTTCAATTTGTTGGGGAAACTTCCTTCAAAATATGCATCTTTTGTTTCTAGTTTCCAAACTCATTAGTTGACTATGGGGAGTGCCTATATACTACACCATCTTTTGATTCATTCACAAAGATGTTGATGCTTGAGCAAACATATTTGAACATAATGGGTATTCTTAAGTCATCCTATTCGCATGCTTTGGTGGCTAGTCGTGAAAAGGGTCCAACAAGAAGCAAAAGAAATCAAAGCCTAAGCCACAAAAGGATGGAGCACAATCTTCCTCTCCACAAAAAGGATATTCTTCATCCTCTCCTAAGGGGGAATCATCAATGAAGGAGAAGCCTACTTGTACATATTGCAAGAAGATAGGACATGAAGAAAACTATTTTTATAAGAAGGATATTGATGAATTGAAATATCTTCTTGAGAAGAATAGAATCATTTTTCCTTCAAGAATCTCTACTTCAACTTAATCTTCACAATAAATAGAATTTGATAAGGAAAAGAGTCACACTTCTAGGATGAGTAAGAAAAAACAAGCTCCTTGTGCTACTATAGCTCATGATTTAGAGAGATGACTTCTAGATTCAGGGGCTCCTCATCACATGACATCTTCATAGTCTATATTCTCTTCATTTGAGCGTTGGAACATGCCACCTATTTTTATGGTAAATCACACATACATGAATGCAACTGGGAAAGGTTCTATTGTTATTCTGGATGTCACCTTCAATGATGTGTTGTGCATACCTTACTTGACCAATAATATTAGTTCCATCTATCAAGTCACTCATGGTGTAGCGAGGAAGATTTTGTTCATTGAAACATTGACACTGAATGTATGAAGAAGTAAACTAGAATTGAAGACTATCAAATGCTCATATACCTACCCATAAGACCATACACAAACAAACAACAAGGGTTAAGCACAAAAAAAATACCAAATGAAATGTGACCAAAAGAATAATTTCATAGGTCTCTACTCAATATACATAAGACTGGATTCTAGATGTGCGTAAAGAAGAGAATGTCATCTCATAGCTTGAAGGGATGGCTCATGCAGAACTGAATAATCTTTTCTTGAAGAAAATGAGATTTGATTTTCCTAATCAATGTCCCATGGATAGACAGGCCTTCCTAATCTCATCCTTATTATGTATGAGCACTCAAGGCCATGGTAAGGCCATGGTAGATTTGATTATCTTATCTAGTGTGCATTATCTCATCCCTCCCAGTTCATTAATTAGATTATCACTTGATTAAAAACTCCCCAATGGATTATTGTGGCAGCCTCTTTAGGTCACCGACTCTCATTGAGAGCCACTTTCCCTTGATGACTATATCTATCCATCCTTAGGTTTAAACATAAATCATAAATATTATAACACAAGAATATGCACATATAAAGTATACTCAAATACAACAATATAAAAATCATAATCATGGAGATAATTTTCCAGATACCATACGACACAGGTTACTACATCAAATTCATGAAGTCTCCTTGGGAGACAAATTTGGAAAGATTAACCATACTAACAATAGATCTATTTCATTCATATGAATATGAAAATTAGATTATCTTAAAATAATTCCTCCTTTGCATGTTAATCCATACAAGTATTGCAAACTAGAAACATAAACACATATATAAATATAAACTTCACTAAAAATAATATGTAATAGCCCTAGATCATACAAGTATTTAAGCATTACCAAATCTAAAGAATCTCTTGGCTCCATATGTGTGTGTGTGTGTAATTGATTATACTTGCGAGTGTATAAAATGAACAAAAACATTGTACTCAACATTAACAATTCAATATATTCAAGATCTAAATCCATAATAAACAATTGATATTATGTTAATATAAGGAACTTAACTGGTCCAAGTCATGAGAAATTAATATTTTGAGAGAAAATATACTAATTTCATTTGAAATGTACATAGTGAACAATATTGTAGTTAAGTATATTCAAAAACATGTAGACGGTTAAAGGCAAAGTAAAATTATCATAAAGAGAAGCAATATTGCATGTAAAGTATAAACAAATGTTGATACAATTTTATTTACATTTACAAAGAATTGAATGATATCATTCAATCATATTTAACTAACCAATCAACATAAAAGCATTATCGATCAAAAGGAGATTAATCGATGGATTTGAAGCATATTAATTTATTAATTCAGCTAGAAACATATTAATTGATTAATTTAACTAGAAGCATATAAATCGATGCATTTGAAGAAGCATAGGTCACATCAGGCTAGACTAGAGATAAGAGATTCCTAACAACCCTAGAAATACAAGGGGTTCATAGGCTATGGTGGTACTGTGAAATGTTAATATCTTCCCTATTTGTTCTTATGTCAGATTAGGACTATGGTGAGGTTTGGTCTTTGTTTTAAATTTTCCCAACACATTGTGTTTACAAGGCTTAGGATGTAATTTTTGTTTTCCAACTAGAGGATTTTCTTATTTGGTTGCTCAATTGTCATTTTTTCTTCGAAATCATTTGGTTGTATCGAGTTGTCAAAATCTCTTTGGTGCATGTCGTCATTATGTTTGGGTCAAAAGGGTTTATCTAGCATGTTGTTGTTTGTCGCTAAGTCTCAAGTTCAATATGCAGCTTATGTTTTAACCCGCGAGCTACCAAGTGCATTTTTATGTCATAACTTTGGGTTTTTGTTGGCTCGCAAGTTTTTGAACGGTTAGTGTTGTTAACCCGCGACCTGGAAAGCAACATGTTAGTGGTTAAACTTTTAGGTTGCCATCGGCTCACACGGTTGTGAGGTTAAGTGTTTTCAGTTGGTGAAGTAGCGAGCAATTGCCATGTATTCATCTAGGTGACTAAATATTGCTTGGTCGTCGGCTCGCGGGATGAAAAGGAATATTATTCTTAGGCAGGAGAATTAACGAGGAAGTGCCACGTGGATATTTTCAGATGCTACGATGTAAAGGTTTCAGTTTTGGTTGTCGCTAGCTCTCGAGTTCTCAAGGCAGTCTGTTAAAAGGTTAGAGAATTGGCGACTAACAAATTGTGGTCATTTATTGCGAGGTCGCTAAGGTTTGTGGTGGTCAGCAGTAACAGTTAGAGAATTAGCGAATGACTGCCTCGTGGAGAATTTAAAGTTGAGTTTCAAGAAATCGCTAGCTCTCAAGTTGTAATGACAGTTTGTTTTAAAGTTGGAGAGTTAGCGATTAGTTTCCATGTTGCAAAGAGTTTAAGGGTGAAAGGTTATCTCCAGCTCAGGACGGTTAGAGGATATAAAAGAATGTGTTGGAGAGTTGGTGACAAGAAATTTTGTGCTAATGTCGCTAGCACGCGGGAGTTAAGACTATTAACATTTTTAGTTGGAGAGTTAGTGATGGATGTTTTGATTGCCTTGGTCACCAGCTCGCAAGGTTGTGAAGCCTTGACATTTTCAAGTGGAGAGCTCAAGACTGAACTACTAACGGCTTGTCACTAGGTCGCGAGTTGTTTTAGAGAACAATCATTTGGGCTGAGAGTTAGCGACAATGTACCATGTGTCTAAGTGGTTTCGTTGGGATGTTGCTAAGATATAACAGAGAAAAAGAGGTTGAACAAATCAAGGATTTCTATGTGGATTTCTTCATGCCTTTCACTGCTAATTTCAAACTTTAATTCCATGAGGGCATATTTCCAAAATTCGCATTCATACCAACGATAGCTCCAATTAATTCACACAACTGTGTTGTAGGGATTAATGGTGGAATGCATGAAATTAATGGTTGAGATGATGGCTACAGATTCTTAGCTCCAAAATTTATAAAAGGCATGATTGTATTGAAGATTTTTGCACAATTGCAATTTGTTCTCTGAGTCTAGGTGTGAGTGTGAAAGGCGTTTGAAGCTGTCTGAATTGTAGGATAGTGCTAGTTCCGAAGAGTATCAGTTTTGTTGCTGAGTTGATTGAGGTTTCTGATAATTTCAAGTATGAGTAAGGCAACGACTAGTGGTGGTTCTAAGGCGGCAAAGAAGAAGGAAAAAGGAAAGAAGTATTCAAAGGAATTCATAGAACTCTTACCAGGGACTTCGAACACTTTTTCCATGAATGAGTATGCATGGAAAGATGGGTGTGGCCAATGCAAAAATCTAGAAAACCTAAATGCCTCTAGAGCTTTTCTTTTTAATTATTTATGGAATAACATAGTTAAGGGCATTCCAATGTCAAATCCATTGGAGTTGAACATGGAAAATATGGTTGTTCCTAATGTATACATGGATGTGGAATTAGTAAGGGAATTGGTGAAGGCATATTGCTTTGTGACTAGGGTTATCAGAAGAAAGGATAAGTCGGCCCTGGTGAGTATAAACATAATGATTTTTGTGGAATCATTTCAAATATCTAGTGCCACTTGTACATATATTGATTTGGATAAAGAGAAGAGAAATTATGAGGCACACAAAAGGGTATTAAAAAATAATGTTATCCCTAGGGTTGATACAAAATTGATACTAATTCCTGATGATATAGATGTGCCTTATGATTTAAGAAAGTTCCACTTCTATTTGCAATGCATGGTGTATGGGTTGTGCAAGGTGTTGGGTTTTGATGGAGAAGGCATAGTTTTCGTTGATTTATTAATGATGGCCATGAATATACAACATCTAGAGGTAAACACTAACTATGATTATGTAGGGTATGTGGTCAATCAAATTCACGAAGCTCTGATTGAAATACAAAAGAATAATAGTGTCATTTCTTTCAAGCATTACTCAATATTGATGACCTGATTTTGTACTTCAATAATGACCGGATGGACAAAGAACTTATTTTGCACAATCAGGAGCTTGGTACATCATCTCTGATACAAAGGTGGACTCAGGTGTGGGATAGTAGCACTTACCTTTCTTCTTTTTCGTATTTTGAAAATTGGATTGTGTTGTCTAGTTTAGAGATGTTTGGAACCAAAAAGGAGAGATTAGTGATTGGATTAAGGAGAATTTTGAGACCCATGCACTTTGTGCCAAATCGACCTATTTCTCATAACTGGGGGGATTTCTACTTCTTTGACAATTTTACTATTATGAGAGTATATGGGTGTCCTCAACCTCCACATATTCTCCCTCAATTTGTACCTCCTAGGCTTGTTTACATGGAATTTATTTGGCAATTGACTCTTGTGGACAAGGAGTATTCAGAAGCACATTGGAAGGGGACTTTTCTCCTTATATTATGGGTGGTAAATGACTTCATTGTTGGAAAGAAGGCCTTTGAGAAAATTAATGACTTCTTAAAATAATATAGGTTGGTCACTATTTCACCCAGGTTTTGTGATCTAGAGGGTTTTATATAGGTTGCAATAAAATAGATGACTGCTTGGGCTACAATTAAAGACCATGAACCCTTGGATGATGAGGATGTTGTAAGAAACCTGATGGATAAGAGTGTCGTCCAGGAGAGAAGAAGAAAATGGAATGATTTGATGAGAGTTGAGGCTGAATTTAGGGAGATGGATCCAAATTTCTTAGGTTTCTATCCTGAAGAGTCTTATTTTAAAATAATTGAATGCATGTTGAGTTCTTATGAGGTCCTAATGGCACAAATGCCACAGCTATAGGAGATGGTTGCTGATACTCAAAAGCCAGAAGATTTGTTCTCTTCTCAAAACAAAAGGCCTTTGGAACAACAAGTGTATTTTGTGGAAAGTGGAGATGAATTTGAATCCACTATGGAGCTACTTGTCAAGAAGTAGAAGATTGATCAATCTTGGGAAATGGTGAAAAAAGACCCTGCAAGGGCAGTTATTATTGAGCAAGGAAAATATTTTCATGAGATTGGAGAAAATCTCAGAGAGGAGGGACCTCAGGAAGGAATAGGAGAGACAGATTTACCTCTTGATTTTCTAGCAGATGAAAGAATAGTGATGTCTAATATTTTCTTGAATGATGATGATTTTGTTAAAACAAATGAATTCAAGAGCTTTTTAATGAAATTGAAGCATAATGAGTTGAGAGCTAGTCTGGATATGGGAAAGGGAGAAAATAAAAGGAATGAACAAATTGTAAAGGTTCTCCAAGAGTATGATCCTGACAATGAGCAGATAAAAATGGAGCAAGCAAGATTGCTTGTAATAATAATGGAATGATGTTGTTACCAGATTGGGATCTCTAATCAACATTCATTATTGATCAAATAAGGAGGCAACAAGACCCACTATTAAGATCTAAATTTGAGATCAGTGACATAATAAGAGGACCAGGATTTTATCCAAAATTTAAAACATTGGTAATTTGGTCATTGGCCCCATCCACTTAGAAGCCCCATATGATAAATATTCAAGAAGAGAAAAGAGCTGACAGAATGATCTAGAATCTATAGAATATATGGGATACGGAGATTGCTAATTTCATGACACATGTTTCTTTTATGAATTTAGCTAAAATAGAGGATTTGTCACGCAGATACACAAAGACTTATCAACGATTAGTCTCTATTGCAAAGAAATATGAGGAGGTGATAATGAAGAATGCAGCTATGGAGGAGCAGATAAGGGAGTGGAATGAAAAGTCTGCCAACGCTGAGAATAAAACTATGCTTGATGCATAAATTGAGGTTCAGACAAACTTAACCCTAATCTCTACAGATTTGCAGGCTCTTATGGGAGAAAAGGCCAAACTGGAAGATTATGCTGACATAATTGAAAAACTTGAGGAAACAAAGAATATGGGAGCAATAACCGCTCTAATAGAATTTTTGCAACATAGGATTGATATCCTAAAGACTAAAACAAGTGCAGTTCATGGCCTGCATATTTCTTTAAAAAATGTTGGTGATATCTGTGTTGATGCTTTGTTACTTTTAGAGTCTTTGTATAATGAGTGGGCCAGAAGGAATGTGCTGATGGACAAATTGGATATTGCCATGGAATACAGGGATGATTTTCCCGATAAGGTAAATGAAACTAAGGAAATGGTGGAGATGGTAAATTCTTTGAATGCAATTTTCAAAGCAAAGGACTTATTAATAAAGGATAAATTGAATATTTTGGGTGAAGGTCACCAATCTGTTATTTCCTCTATTTATGAGAAGGACGACAATTCAAAACCAATTGATGTATGGGGAGAAAAATTGACATAATTTTGAAGAATACATAAGTGCTTTTACACATGGACAAGGACATTAATATTTATGGTTTCAATGAGGTAATGGACTCTCTTTTCATAACTGAGGTGGTATTCACCAAATTTATTTCAGATGCAAGGGATGCCATAGATGCTTGTTGGTTGGAGTCAGTGGCACAGATGGAGGTTGTCAGGGGATTCAGTTGGCCTACAGATAAGGAGGTTTCTAGATGGGAGAAGATGCTAAAGGTGGGAAAGAAGGCTTCAAGTCATTTTTTTTGCCTTGTTCAATAAGTTAGATGACTTGGCGCCTAGGCAATGTTAACAGGGAGGATAAATATATTCAAAGGCATCTTGAATTTGTTGTTGTAGTTGGGGATGACCTTCATGGCACACAATGAAGTTATTCTGAATACTCAATAGACAAAGGCACCAAAGTCCAATTATAGTGCATCTCCCAAGATCAAGTTCAAATTTCACTATCTATTCTCGGTTCTTGTTTCTTTCTTTCTATTGATTAAGTTGTAAATTTTGTTCCAAGTGATCTGAATCTTGTTACATTCCTTAGTCTATAAAAGGAATTCCAAGATCACTTGTGAAGGGTTACCAATTTTTGATGTTATGTCAGTCTATGTTAAACACAGTATAATACATTTTCAAGTTATGCATTCTATGAGAAGCATGTATGTTGTTTGATAGTAAATTAGCAATTAAAGCTTGGCGATATGTCTTTGTATCAAATTTGAATCTTTACAAATTGAATACAAATTAATGATTTGTCTCAATTTGTCTCTATAAGTTATCAAAAATGAGTTTGTTATCTTTCAAGGAAAGAATTAAATATGCTGAGATAATTAACTGTGAGAGTGTATAATTTGTCAAGCAAATTTGATAATATTCATCCATAGAAATAAGAGGTTATATGTAAGGCATATTTTATTTGAATTCTATGTTGAGCAATTAATGAATTATGATATCAAATATTTTCTGCTTTTATGTGACTCTGTAACCCAAGTGAATTAGGCACTGGTCATAGGTGATTCATGAAAAGTACGGTGAAACAAACTGAAAATATAAACTATCATGTGCTTTGTTTTTCAGATAAATTATTAAGGTTTATTTATAATATCCATGTTGTCATCTACTGAGGAAGTGTTATAAGAGTTATTTGAGCAAGTAGATGAAGTAGGGGTACACCCACCCAAATCTCATGGAATTTGAAGTGTAGAAGGTCCAGTGACCTTGTTATTGTTGAGATTTTCTTGTCTTTGTTTGTGGATGAAGTAACGATTGATTTTATTATGTTCTTTGAAAGTCATAAAGAATATCAGTGATCTTTTAGAATTAAGGGTAGCAAGAAAAAATACCAACATTCTAAATACAAATAATTGCCTCAATTTTATTAGGCACACAAGAGTGCATCTAGGACACTTATGTTTGCTTGGTTTTAAATGTTTGAATATGACTTCGCTGGAAACATTTACATTGGAAGCATATATATATATA
>MU225854.1:273845-294831 GCA_018584345.1 Thuja plicata | reverse complement strand
ATATATATATATTTGTGTGTGTGTGTGTGTGCACTAAGGGTCAATTTCAGCATTCCTTGTGATGGAGCTTTAAAGACACCATACAACAATCACAAAGAGACAACATTGTCAACGATTTGAAAGACAAAATAGTGATTTGATATTTAGAATAAACAACAAATGCAATGGGTTGATAAGACACGACCTTAACCTATAATACAAATTATTTAACAAATAATATATTTACAAAAGTGTGCGATCTAATTTGAAGATCAAGGTGCAATCAAGAAGAACCAAATGGTAACAATATAAGGATGGTAAGGTAGAGTTTTACATAATATAACAATCAAGCTTCTGAAGTCACCAAATTAAATTGACGTCTTAAGATAATGATCAGACAATTCATTCTCAATTATAAAAAGTGATATTAAAGAAAGGCAAAACTTATTCTATTAGTAGTGATAATATATGTGCATACGTGTATTAAACTAGGAATGTAGAAGACAAAAATAACAATGATCTTTATAAAACTAGGGCCACCTAAAGACAATTTTTTCTCTATTTCTAGTTGGTATGACTTTCTTACAACAAGGTTTTCTCTGCTAGCAACACTGGATTTTTGTTGTATGTAAGACAATATAAATACATTCAAAAAAAATTTCCAATAATTTCAACCATTACATTTTTTTTAAAATATGAAAATGAATTATTACAGAATCAAAGAAGAAAGCCCTACTTCAATCAAAGAGCAAAAACAAAGAAGAGAAGGTTACAACTATCATCTCATGTCACAAACTTCTCAAATAGAAACCAACCTCTCCAAAGATGCAACCTAATCATTCACCAAAGAAATTCCCATTCTCAAAATCCCCCAAAAAGGTGTATACAAGGATAACCATTCTCAACCAACATAAAAACCATAGATAATGCTTAATTAAAAGATCAATTAAATTAACTTTTTTTTTTTCAATTTCAATATTATTAAAATCCTAAATTAATAATTAATTCATTTAATTATGAATTTTCTTTTAATAACAACTACCATAACATACTACATGTGTATCTAATGAAATCAACATAGCACGATAATGTGAATTAATCCCATACAAATGATAAACATATTTTTTTTCATAAATTAATATGAGAAACATTATAACAAAAATAAAATGTTTAAGTCCCCAATCTATAAATAGTTAGATATGAATCCACAATAGCAAAAAAAGCGAGTGAACATGGTAGGCATTAAACTTAACCATTTCCAGACCCATTGTATACAAAATGTATGACTCCAGAGTCCTTGTTTTGTATCTAGTATAGCAATTGATGCTGACAATTGCATTTTGGCTAAATATGTGGTAACATCATGTAAACCATGCATATCATGCAAGATATCTAGATGTAATTCATGTGTAAATGCTTGTAATGCATCAATATCTTCTTTGGATAGTGATAGCAAGAAGTCATCAAAGAGTCCATTGTGTAACTATTTGAACTGTAACAAAAATGAAGAAAAACCTTGAGACTACCAAACAAACAATCTATTATATTTTTTAAAAATGATTCCAGCCTAAATAAGTTTGCATTGGACAAAATGATATCAAGTTTCGATGAACTTTCTTGTTTACATTTGCTATAACTATCAACATTGACAATATCAAACATCTTTCTTAAGTATTCCACAACGTTCTTTTAAATTAATGAAATGATAATTGTTTGTTTAGATTTGTATTGTCTTCATGTAAATTTATTGCTCTATTCATAAAATGTGTCTTTTTTTTTTCTAGTTGGAAATGGAGAACTTGAACAATTTGTTTGAAATAGACAGAGTTTGCAAATTGATAAGAATTTTTTTTTCTACATAAAGTGTGGACACGGGGCCCACTCCCAGTAATTTTATACCTAAATAGTTCAAAACTTGCATGATCCAAATGGGATGTGCATCAAAATTACATATCTTTTATTTTCCCTTTTTCTTTGATGATTTTAAGGATAGTTGATGTGTTAATTTTAATGGAGGAGTCTTCTTTCTCTTTACTTTTGTCCATTCTATCTTGTTTGTAGATTGAGAATGTTCAAGACTTACTTATTTTACCAAAGTTTCTTCACAACCATTGGTTGTAGGAGACTTGAAAGACACGGTAGAGAGAGCACTTCTTGTTCCTATGGCTGAATTCTCTCAAGAAATAGGAGAAGTCTCTTTGATCCCCATATCTAATTCAACTATTTTTACCGACACAATCTTAGGAGCATGTGAGCTAGGTGAAGGGGAATTGTATGACAAGTAAGTGTAGTCATGTAATGCCTATGTGCTTACTAGGTCTAATTTCTCACATGGAGGAGCAACACAATGATGGGATTCAACCCCCTTCTACCAAGTAGGTTGAGCCAACACATGGGAGTGCCTCTTGCTACAATGAGAAGTAAAATACTAAATGCTATGTTGAAAAGCATAACCTACATCTGAAGGCAATTTTCTCTCATAAGCTATTGGTTATTTCCAACATCTATTACCAGCCCTTAATGAAATCTTAGTTGGAAAGCCCTTTTAAAGATCTATTTCAATGCAAAGTCTCACAAGTGGAGCTTTTGTAATTTATTCCTCAGATTTTTTATATGCTTTGATATTTTCCTAGACGATTGTTGACAACTATTAGGGACTCAACTTCCTAGAATTGTAAGGGAAGATAAGGAAAACAAACCAAAAAATGTGGAGGAGAATATCTCTTATTGAAGACCAAAGGAAGGCAACCATGCCTTCATGCATAAAATGTTTCCATGGAAGAACCAAGGTCTAACATCTAGTCCTTATCATCCTCAAATTCAAATTCCAAAATAAAGAAACCCCTAACATACGAATAAATGGTGTTCACAAATCCAAGTATACAGATTTCTTAGGTTTGGCCAAGTTATATAAATCTATAGATGAGAGTATTACTCTATGTAAAATCCTCTCTATCCCTAATAATATTTTACACATTTACATTTACCTTAGGCACTACATCTAAAAGGAGAACTATGAAATCGGGGTTCAAATTACTTGAAGTACAAGGAGAAAAAGAGGCTAGATGGAGAGGCACACCAAGGAGATTTGAGTGGAAGAAAGGTCTTGCATCCCTCAGTGGCTTCCTACTGAAAATAAACTCTAAAATCCAAATGAAAAATATCCTCTCACCTTTGCAAGAGATCCATATCGCTCTTCCTATTATGGTTGGTAATATTATGGGACTCTTTCAAGATCCACCCCATAGTGACATAAGTGACAACTTTAAAATGATCCAAGCCAACCATATACCAAAGCCTCCAAGGACCAAAGCCAAGCCGAATGCAAATTTCAACCCGTAAAAATCAAACCTTGTTTCATATGTTTGTTGCCTAGGAAGGAATGAGGCGAGCTCGAGCCTAAGGGGCCAATACCCCTAGCCAAAATTTGGTAATCCCGGTAAGAAACAACCTAACCAACCTTAATGGAAGTGTGAGAGGGGTCTGCACAAAAACTCCCAAAAGCTCACAATGGATCAGAGTGTGACTCGTTGCCCAATGAGCTAGATCTCCAGTAGCCAATGCCCAAGGATTCATCATTGTAATCACAAAATTATGTCATTGATCTACACAAAGAGGGGCAAGAAATTGCAGAATCTGTCATTGTGAATCCCATGAATAATTTTATAGTATATTGGTAATAATAAATATTATATTAAAAAATATTATAATTTATATTATTATTGTTGTTACAATATTATGAAGGCAAGTACTTGTATTGAACAAATTGATCATATGAAATATGAAAAGCAATTTAAAATTGATAGTATCCACATTTATCATCCTTTTAAAAAGCTTTGGTCTTAATAGTTTATTCATTCTTTCCTTTTCTTAAGGATAGAAACCAAGGAGTGCGATACTAAATGTTGATCAAAAAATTATAAAATTTTCATTTTTAATTTTTATCATAAATTATTAAATATAATATCTATACTTAATATGACATTATTCAATACTAAATATAAATTTATTAAGAAATGCACTACAAAAAAAAAATTGTATTCACAAAATAAAAAAGCAACATATACTAGCATACCTATCTTGAGAGGATTATAGGTAAAGTACACCCAAAGATATCATATTTGTTCATTGTTTCACTTATAAAAAATAATTATATTACGATATTGTTTGTCTTCAAAATCCTCTTACAACAAGCCTAAGAAGCTTTAGAGAGACTTTTAACGAGCCTCTTCTATTGACCATCATGGCTTTCACCAAGTTGCTTAGGAGTTTTGTTGTCTCTTGCGTGACTTCGACATGCTTTGACTTCTATCTACTCATAAACAAGGTTTAGCCTTGTGTGTCAAATGGATCATTCATGCCACGTCAAACAATGATGTCGGGAAAATCCTTCTTTAGCATTGTATTTTTTGAGGATATCTAGTCAACATGTCTACTTGGAAGTGGATTGGCTTCCAAACCCTTATGATTATGTTGAACATTGTTCGTATAAAAGGCATTTTTATGACCAAAAGAATTTGGCATGCCTGGGAAGTTGTCAAACCCTGGCTTTGGTGGGTCGAGTCCGCCTTCAGGGATGATATTTCTTTCAACTGGTATAATATTTGTTAGTCTCCTCTCATACATGTTCAAGGGTTGTCTTTGGCTCATTTGCGGGTTCGTACCCTACATTTTCACAAATGTGGCATTCACACACCTCGAGACTTTTTTTAGAGCTACTATGAATCTTCATTCCTAAGAAAATGTGTATGCCCAATACCAACTTGTTCGGCCAATAAGCATTCAACATGATCATGCTTGCTCTACCTCTGAATATGCTACATAAACTAGGCATTCACTTTGTGAAGCTTTGGTGGAAATATTGGCATTGGTTCCCCAATACCTCTTCTTGTAGTTACAAACCATAGTTTGGATGCCACTGGCTTTCTGTAATACCCTTCCTCATGCTCTTGCATCGATTCATGTGCATTTTATTGTTTTATCCTCAAAAGTGGGTTAATTAATTAGATTTGATCAATTTGTTTTTAATAGTTCTAACATAATTCATTAATAAAAGTTTAAAATAAATGTAATAAAATATTATATATTGCTCGATTAATAATATTAATAATTAATTTAATGAGTCATTTAACTAATCGTTTGGAGCATTAATTATTTAACTAATATACTAAAGCTTGAGTGGTTAGGGTGATTCCCTTGTTAAATAGGAATTTGTTGTTTAAATTTATCAATAAGTAATTAATGGTTATAAGAATAACATTAAGAGTTTTATTATGTTAATTATATGATTTATCTTTTGGTGTTTTGGGTTTAAAATTGTTCACAAAGTTGGTTATTGATCAGTGAATTTTGGGTTTTTTGGGGACTATAGTTTTAATGCATCGGAGGCACTCCATTCCCTTCGGGGGGAGGGGGTGTGCATGGCATCTTACTTAATGAATGTCCTATTTTGGGAAGAGGGTAGGTAGCCTCAATTACGTAGGTGACTGTTGATTTGGTATATGTATTTTGTTTGGAAGCATTAAATGAAGGGAAGAGGGATCGAAAAGGGGAGAGATTGGGTATGGTGGTGCCCTCATCGATGTGTTGGTTGCTTCCTCCATTGCTTTTCTTGGTACGCCTTTGTAGGTTAGCTGAGTTGGCTTAGGCAGGGGTCCCATGAGGGGGGCTTAAGCTCTACTTTTGAGGAGGGTGGTCCCATGAAAAAAAAATTGTTTGGTTAAGAGATTATTTGGAGTCTTCTCCTTCAAAATAGGAGCTCCTACTTTTTAGCAAGCGGGTGGAAAAGGGGTACTAGCTTAAGATTGTTTTAGGAATGTTTTTTTGTCATTTGTCAAATATTTAATTTCACAATTTTCCTAAAAAATGATTTTGGTGGGAAAAAAAAATTACTTATTTTTCTTATACACAACCACTAGCTTACTTAAATGTCAAGTTTAAAATTTTAAACTCGACTAGACTACAAAATTGAGGTTAGTCTTAAACATCATACACTAAGGAAAAAATTAAACTTGAAAAAAGTAAGTCAACTTTGACTATTTAACACTTTTAGCCAAGGAGTGAATCATTAGTGTGTGATGTTTATATCTGAGGCAAAATTCATGGGACCACCTCCTTTAAAATATTCCTAAAAATCATTTTTATTGTAAATAAATCTAAAAATAAAATTGTAGGCAAATAAAAAGGAGATGGAAAAAATGGTAAAGACATGTGTCACTTTTTTCAGTAAGAGTTGCTGCATATTTTTAGCTTATTTTTATTTGCTAAAAAATAGTTGCTCCACAAAAATAAGAAAAGATTCTAAATTTTCCTTTTTCTAAAGATTTTATTTTGCATAGGAATGCTTAAATTTAAACACAAAACTCATTTAAACATCAACATGAAAACATGATATTAGAGTTTAAAAAACATGAACACCCGAGACTAGCCCAAGGTCGAAATCTAGGCTTTAGAGTTTAAAAAACATGAAGACCCCAGACTAGCGGAAGGTTGAAATCTGCCAGACAATAGTGTCATGCAATGGAAAGCTCCATGGAATCCAACGTTGGAGGGGTTTGATTATCCATTCATTCTGCAGAACAGAGCTGGTTTTGTGATTATGATCATAGCTGAGGATGTCCGCGCAGTATGGAATGAAAAAAACAGATATCTCCTATTCATACACATTACCAGCGACACCCTGGAGCCGTATTTTTCATATAGTAGATTGAAATTTTGTTCCAATCTCTAACCACGGCACAGAGCTCTGTTTAGCTTTTCATCTTTGAGTATTCCTTACCCCAAAATTTCAGCCTTAGAAAACATTGCAGTATATTCCAGATCTTGGTGGTTGTAGTACGACTTCTTCTCCTCTTTATTTAATTGAAATTGCCTTACCTTGTCATCATTAAATTGTTTGTTACATCCTATTGTTGCTTCGTTATGCTTTAATAGTTAATTTAATTGAGTGTAAGTTTGCAACATAAGAATTATTTTTGTTTGGTTAAAATTTATGTTTTGTCAATGAGTTCTTGGTATGCTGGTAAAGTTAAAAGGTTCTCAATGAATTCACTAGGAATCAAGCTCTAGGATCCAAACTCATAAGTGATGAGGTCGGGATCGTGCCCCTTTGCTAATTAATCATGTTTTAATTTACCTCTTCTAAATAATATTTCTAGATTACTCTAAATTTCATTAGTATTCATTCCTAATACTTAGTTTTTTTTTTTCCAAAATGGTATAGTTAAAAAATAATATTTCTAGATTAAATTAGCCTTAAATTTTATTTTATTTAGTAAGTTGCTTTAGTTTATTATTGATATTCATTTTTAAGTTTGTTTTAGATAATTAATTAGTTTATTATTAGAATAGATTTTAAGAGGATTGGAGAATTAGTTAAATTTGTCTTATGAAAAGATGGTTTATTTTATTTAATTAAAGGTCTTTTAGAATTTTAATTTTGTTAGAAATTATATTCTATTGTAGAATATGAACAATTCGTTAATAACTCTAGGAATTGTGTTGTTTAAATAATTATATTTTATTTAGTTAAGGTTGCTTTAGAAAATAATAATATTTATTATTGATAATTTTGATATACATATTTATGTCATTTGATAGGAATTTTGTTGTAGTATTTGTTTTAATTTTGAAAGAAATTATATGCCTTCATTTGGTAGAAAATCGTTGTAGGTCAGTCATAAGTTAAGATAGAAACTTGATTAATTATTATTTTGTAAATAGGCATATGGTATAAATAAGTAATAGAATATTGTGATGCTTTTAATCAAAACAAAGGATGTATGATTAATCGGTTCTTATGTAAGCTTGTTTCGAGTTTTCGTCTCAATACTAATCGTGTGTGTGTGTGTGTGTGTGTGTGTGTGTGTGTGTGTGTGATTTAATGTGATGACATTATTTTTTGTTGAGCAAGTGATTTGTTTTGAGGTCTTGAGGTGTCTATGTGTTCTTATGTGGATGGGATTGTTTTCTTGATGTAATGGTAGAAGTGTTGTGAGCTACTATTTGGGTTGTCCTTGTGAGTTCATCAAATGCATGGGGGTATTAGAGGTTCCTATCTTAGCTCATGTTTTCATTGAACTTTAAATGGCTTTTGTTTTCATATGTTAACTTGATGTTTTCAGATGGATTTTTATTGTTATATGTTGATTTTGAGACCCAACTATATAATTGAGGTCACGAGAGGGATTTCTTGGTAGTTGGTCATTTTATTGTTGGATTATGCCTATTGATGATGAGTGAACTATATTATTTGATGATTGGATCCAAAATGGTACATATGCAAGAACTATGTTGTATTGAGTTGTGGCTATGTATTGGAATCTAAAGAGATTCACATGATATGCATGGCATGATGCATTTATAATTTGGTTTTAGTGTCCCTCTGTTATGATGGCATACATGGATCCTATTGAGGATTTTGTATTTTATGCTCCAAACTATGCTCTTGAGATATCTTTGGATTGATGACCTTTGAGGTTTTTCCTTGATGGTTTTTATTTGTTTTCCGGGAGCATAGGAGTGGTTTTTTAGGAGGATGGTTAGGGGAGTGGATCACAATGGGGGTCAGGGCCCAAAGTGGTTGCCAGGGTAAGCCATTGTAGGTAGACAATCTAGTGATAACTTAATAATTTTTTTGGGTTGGGTTAAAACATTAAACAAGATAATTGTGTTTCCTCGCTCGTGACCATGAGAGATCCCGTGTAGACCATGGATGGGTGGATAAGGCCAACATCTAGCGTGGGTGCCTGTGTGACATGGAGTTGGAAAATCGGCCTCCTTGTCCTCATGAAAGGAATGTTGGTCTCACATGAGTCCTCACCTAGGGGCTGAGGTCTAGAGGGGGTGACTGCAAGGAAAACCCAGGATAGTTGGGGGTCATGCGATGACACTCTCCTACATGTGTCTTAGGATTCTCTCTATTTATCCTTGTGAGATGTCTCTAGTATCTTATGTTATCCTTGTTGTTTTTTATGAGAATATTCCCTATGTTATTCTTTGGTTTAGATGTTCATTATTTGTTTCCTTGCATGCGTTGCTTGTGTGGTGCGAAGCTTTATGTTATCGTCTAGCTCAGGGGAGTGGACCTCAAGGTTCCATGTACGTTGGTGACAAATATTTTACCCATTGATTATATTTCCAGAGTTTGTTTGAGATCCCTTGGATGATCACGCTTCTTCACTATTTTTCTCATGCTAATTCTGATTCATGTTGGCATATATTGATTATTATCATTCAATGTATCATGATATGTACATTCATATGGGTGTAATGATGTATTATTGTAACATTGTCTATATGTGCATATTGATGTATTGATGTAGTATTGTAATCTCCTTAAGGAGATGAATGTAACGTGTATATGTGATGGTGTTTCAGTGATTATTTTCAATTTGTAAATGGAACATGTAATATAATGAATAAGTGGATAAAGATGCTTGACCTTGATTAGATCATGTGACTATATATATTATCTGGCTATCATACTAAAATGTATTTTTTTATATTGTAAACATGTTCATAGTTTCATGGTGGCCTAATTGTATTAGTCATGTATGTTATGTGTTTCTAGTAGAGACATTGGCGAACCTAAGAGGACCTTGTTTCCTGATGAATGTCTAGCACTCATGTTTGCATTTAATGTAATGTATCATTGACGAGTTAATGGTATATGCAATTATAATTGTTGGGTAAGTGCACCAAGATGGTGAACAGAAAAGTGGCCACATGCAAAAAAAATTATTCATAACTTGTGCGTGTTCTAAAAAATTCAAAAACGTGTTAGGCTTGGTTTTACCAAGCCTAGTAAAAACTAATAAAAAGGGCAAAATGATCATTAAAAACTGCAGGGGTTTTGAGGAGCATTATATTCCCCAAAACTAAAATATGAAGATTTTCTCATAAACCATAAGGGTTATGTAAACCTAATGACAACGTTCACAATTTCTCATAACTCGTACAAGTTAGAACTTTTGGCCTTAGTTTTGCTTAACTTGTATGGGTTATGTAGAACAAGGAACCAGAGAGAGAGAGAGAGAGAGAGAGAGAGGCATGTATACAAACATATATACATATAAATATATGTATATATAACTATAGATATGCATAAATACATATATAAACACTTACTATATATGTATGTCTATGCATATCTATAGTAAATTCTAAGTTTACAAGCATACATTTTGATGTCTTCATAACCCGTACGGGTTATGTAAAACTATGCATAGTACTTTTTACTTTTCAAAATCTGAGCGGGTTATTTTGCACATCAGAAATTGTACAGGTTTTGGCTTGGTAAGAGGGTTGGAAAATGACCCTAAGGCTTGCAAGCCCATTTTCCCTCCATTTTTGTCCCTTTGAGCATTTTTTCATCTTCCAACATGATTTCTCGACTTCATTGTCATCAGCTTTACAAATGATCAAGAGGGTATCTCTAAAATTACCACCATCATCTCACACGTCTTCTCAGCTTTCTGACCACATAATTCTTTTTGATTTTTGGACAACATTAGCATAGTAAACTTTAATTTTCTTTACTAGTGTCTTGACAGTCCACACATACATTAGTTTGCATTTTTTATTATTTTGATGCAAGTTATGCCCAGTGCACGAATAGGTACCATATTTTCAAGATGCGGTCACTTCAAAAAATCATCCTACCAAAGGGTTTTGCAAAATACTAAATCTAACTATATATTTTGTGAAGTGCACAGAAACAACTTATGTTATGTTTTTCTAAAAAAATCAGGAACAATTTTTCGTGCGTGAGAGGTTTGACCCTATTAATCTTATCCATTTTTAAAAAACTTTAATAGTTTATAAATTAGATTCAGAGTACTACAATTCTTTTTTTTTTTCACAACTCCTAGTATTTAGTGCATGACCCTCAAATCTCTTTGTTATGTTAAATGTATTCTTTATTTTCAGAAGAAAAAAATTTATGCCTTTTTCTTAGTATATTGTGTTGTCATCTCAGGTTCCCTAACATGATGTTACACTTTCTTTGCATCTTCCGATGGTGCGCTCTTTGAAGCTTTTGTGGCATTTATAGTCCTAACAGGTTGTTTGACATTGAAAATTTGAAAATATTTGGTATGCTATTCTCGAGCCCAAGTTCGCATATTTCACTTGGTATATTCTTTTCTAAGGCTTTCCTTTGGGCTCCCTCTTATGATATATGGGTATTTTGGACCCTTGTTTCCCTTTTTATGGGAAACCAAAGATGTTCATACACATCTTCTAGTTTTTCCATCAAGGTTAAAACTTGTGGAGTTGGATTCATGATTTCTTTAAACCTTTTTAGTGAGAGTCATTTTCTTGGCACATGGCCCTTTTGCGGGATTGGCTTCATATTCCCTTCAAATTTACCCAAATCTAGCATTCTTTCAGGATGTAAATCCTCTTTCCTTTGTGAAATTTTGTTTTATTTTCTTACAAACCAATTGATGTTTATGCTTTTCTTTTAAATAAATCGTGTATATGTAATAATGTGGTGCTCTGTATTCAAGGACAATCCACCAAGGTTGCACTAGTGGTGGCCCACCTTCAAGAACTTCTACAACATTAGGGAAATGATCTATATACAATTGCTATAATCCCTCCATATCCTTCGGCCTCCTATAGTTTCCCAATACCTTACGACTGTCAGTGTGGTTGTAGCTCTTTGGCTCGCCTTTCCCAGACCCTGCAGTCTTTGGTTTCCAGCAAGTAGTTTGGTGACAATAGTGGTTTCAATATGTGGCACTTTGTCTCTCCACTACAGTGGGATTCTGCCTTTGGGTGGGGTTCATCGGGTGTGGGTCATCCAACTAGTGATGATAGTGGTTGGCCATTTTTTGATGGTCACAGCAGATGACCTAGTTCATCCAAATGGCTCTTGTGCTTGGTGTTGGCAGACTCGCCTTCTCACGAGGATAAGATTAAGGACAAAGAAGAGAATGCTACAGAAGAAGGGTGGTCCATCCTAGATGCCAACCTCAACCCCATTGATGTAAGGGGTCCTAAGGATTACATAGATTTGTCTCTGTCACCTACAACCATTACTTTAGCCGCTTTACAACTTTAATTTGTGTTTTTTGTTGCTTGGCCTCTTCTCGTGTATTTTTTACTCTTCGAGTTCTATCCCTTTAACTCCTGAAGGTTGATCCTACTATCCCCTACATTTTTGTGAATAGTGCACTTTAATCTAAATTAATAGAAATGACTATTATTCATTTTAAAAAATAATATTAAATTAGAACTATATCTATTATGATTAATGTTAAACTATTAGTAAGATATGATTATATTGTTATTTTTTAATATGTTATTGTTATTATACTTTTATATTTTTTATTTCTATTATTAAATTCTTTATGAAAGGAAAAAACTTTTATACCAAATTATTATTATTATTATATTACCTTATTTTTATATTACAATTATTCTCTTGATAAAAGAAGAAAAATTCTATAAGATTGCATTAATATTATATTATCATATTATCATATCATTATATATTTATTATTATTTATATTTTGATTCTTATTCTTATAACTAATAATATTATTTCTAATCCATTTTTACATTTTAAAATAAATATTAATTTCAATTTCAAAAGGAAATATTTTGATAATAAGATAACAAAATAGTAAAATAAGATTATATTTAACATAAAGATATTAAATATTTTAATTCGTGAGATATTTTAAATATTATTTTAGATTTTCAAAACAATTTCACACTCGCAATGTTTAATTAAAAAATTAATAATTTTTTTTTAATTTAAATTTAAAATTTAGAAGTTTGTCAATAGATCTTTGGTCTAGTGGTCAAATTAAAAGGTTCTTAATGAGTTCACCACAAATCACGTCTTGTTTAGTGTAAGGCTCAACATGAACATAGATGTCTTTCATAAAATTTAAAAAAAAATTGAAATTTATTTAATATTATTACATTTAAAAAAAATTGAAATTCATTTAATATTATTGTATTTTATTTGCTTCTGCAACATAATTTAGATAATAAAAAACATTAAATAATTTTTTATTTAAAATATTTGAAAAATGATTTAAAACTATTCGTTCCATGTTTAATGACTCATTTTTTTTCCCTTAAAGTTCAATAGACGACTTCCAATGGTTTTTTTCCTATAATTTTGCACAGCCTTTTGCTATCAGATCATAACCATTTTGGAGCTCAGAAGGCCCAAGCCAATTTGGACACTGGGATTTAATAAGGTGTGTAGGTCATAGAATTTCATGGAATGTTTTCATACGCCATATAATTTGTTTTCTCTTTGAGTGGAAACAGATATCAAATAGTAGCTCATTTATTGAATGCATTCAAATATTCTGGGAGCGACATGGTAATTACTGTTCAAACAAAAATATATTGGAATGACATATATATTTATATTTATTTGTGTATGTGTGTGTGTGTGTTATTTATTTATTTTTGTTATTGAAGAAGATTTGAATTTAGGTTGGGGTCGCATGGAAGGGAGCTTCCTAAAAATTAGAGTTGGAGTTGCTACTATCTTTAGGAATATTTTAAAGGCATTGGTCCCATGAATTTTGTAGTCTAATTCAGCTTAAAAGTTTAAACAGTGACATTTAAGGAAGTTGGTGGTCTTGTGAATACAATACCTTTGTCTCCCATACTTTTGTGCATAATGTTTTTTTGAAATTAAATAATTAACAAATGACAAAAAGTATTCCTAAGCTGATGGGGCAATTTCTACCCACCCTCTTCCTCAAAAATAGAGCTTAAGGACCCCTCATGGGACCCTTGCCTCAGTATCATTTAGAAGTTCAGTACCATTTAGGTACTTACCATATAGATTTCACCATTACACCATATGTCTTTTGACATATATTAATGTACAATAGAAAATGGTGAGCAATGCTAGGGATGTAGATCACTCAATAAGATATAGAATACATATGGAATAAAAAACCCACCCCACAATGGTAAATCTAGTTGGCACAACGAAGGTATGTAAGGATGCCAACATAGGATCTAGGGTTTGTAGGGTTGGTGTTTTGTTGGATTCCAATTAGATAATGATATAGAGATGTAAAGTAAATGATAAATCTGATCTAAGAAAGTAAATGTAAAGAAAGAGAGACAAGAACAAGTGCAGTTTGAAATATGATGTTCAAATGGCACTTTGAATCTGGATTTTACGACTGTCAAAGTTTCAGAATCTGTTGTAACTTCAGATTTGGCAATCTAGAACCTGTAGTTGTCTGTCCTAGAAATTTCACTGATTTTTGGCAGGAACAAGTCAAATTTTGACTTGTACCCAGGAACAAGTCGACCTCTTGACTTGTTCCCAAACTTTTTTTCTCAAAGTTGTAAGGTTTCTATGTCATTGCTTCTGGAAGGTGTCCTTGAATTTCTAGTTGAATCTGAACTGTTGGGACTTGCAAATCTAGGAAAATGTGTGTCTGTGTGTGGCTATATAGGGGTTTTCCTTGGTCAACCCCCTATTTTTGTGATTCCCACCTCCACGGATAGCCGTTAGAATATATAAATGTGTAGTGCTCATCAATCTAGAGTATGTCTAAATTTCTAATGAGATAAAATGTATGAGAAAATGCCTAGATCTAACACTATGTGTGATAGAGTGAAATCCTAACATGTAAATACAATCAATGCACGATTTAGTGCATGCAAATAATCATAGATCCAAGATGTAAACACAAAAATATGAAGCTTCAATGTATAGATCTAAAAATAACAAGGAAATTGTACCAAACCCAAGGTGGAAAGGGTACTCCTAACCATCCTCATAATCCATTTGAAACTCCATGATGATGTAGAAATTGATGCTTTTGGATGTCTTGAATGCTTTGAGAGAGAATGTATAAGATCGATGTAGATGATTGATATGGATGAATGTATCAATAACCTTACTTCATTTGGATGTCATCAAAATGGGGCTTCCACCTTGCAATTGGTTGTTGTAATCAAATTTGGGCTTTCACCTTGCACTTGATTTCATTATGCCAGTATGAGACATGAAGGTTGCTTTTATAGTGATTTTTTAGGATATAGAATTAAGTAGGTCGACTATAGATCTGGAAAATCCTGCAAATTTTTTGGGATGGACCCTAGTCCTAAATCTGGGCACAATCTCCCTAGGAACAAGTTGACCTGTCGACTTTTTCCCCAAGGAATTGGCAGATTTTGGTTGGTGGGTCACAATCACTCCACAAGTGTGAGATATAAACATTCAGTTGATTCTGATATTGGGAATGAACTCCGAGGCTATAAGAAGGTGATATATGACCTAGGAGGTGAGGTGAATTTTGTGATTGGAGGAAAAATTGAGGAGGACAACTAGAAATAAAGTCCTACCTCAATTTTTGCACAAGTTTGGAGGGATTAGAGGACCCATATTTGAATTAGGTATGCATTAAGTGTAATTATGAAGTCCTAGAATGCAAATGTATAATGTAAATATAGTAAGGTAGGTGATGAACAATAATTAAATTGTAGAGCACATAGGTGCTAACAATTTAGGATGATACCTTTAGCCCCCATTTTAGCGTTATATGACACTACGTGCATATGCAAGCCAAAGTATAGAGAAAATAAATAAATGAAAAGGATATATCAAATCCTCCAATGCGCAAATCCTACAAGAAACTATTAGTAACCACAACCTTCAAAACCACGTGTCAGTGAAAAACATAAATCACCTAGGCCTTACTAAGAAAATTATGAAATTCACAGGTAGCTATATGCCTCATGTTTCGTCTTTGTATCTTGAAAGGTGAAACAGGGAATCGTGTATACCACGATGAATTATTAGTGTGTATTATTGAAAAATGTTGATCAAAACCATTCAAGATGAACTTGAAACATTTCAAAAGCACATAGATAGCTAGGAAATTGGATCATAATTCTAGCGCCTAAAATGGTGGGAAATTGGAGCTTCCTAGTTCAAGTTATGATTGATTAAGTGAAGACATCTATGAAATAAGTAAAGCATTAGTTAAAAGAGTAATATAAAAGAGAAAATTCAACTAACCTAAAAGTGACTTATTAGCTAAAATGTTACATTTTTTAAAGCTCATTTTCATTGTTACCTTTGTTTGCTCTGGTGAAGGAGGAAGAAGATGTTGAGAAAGAAGGAGCTCCAACCAATGGGGATGAAGGTACTGATACGATCAGTGGAGGACGAGCTTCCTTTGGAGGAGGTATGCTAACTACAACTTGGTGGACCAATTGCAAAGAACCTCAGCTCAAATCTCTATATTTGAGTTATTAAAAATATCTTCAGTGCATAGAGAAAATCTTGAACAAGCCCTACATACAACTAATGTTCCAAAGGAGATAGATGTAAACAAATTCCAAGTAATGGTCAATCACATATTAGCTTTCCATTACCTCTCTTTTTCAGACGAGGATCATATATCTTTGACTCATCCCCATTATAAACCCCTCCACATTGAGGTTTTGATTTATAAACACCATGTAAAATGTGTATTGATAGATGGAGGCACGGGTTTGAATAAATGCACTCTCAACCTAGTCAAAGCATTGGGATTCTCAGAACACATAATTGATTCAAGGAGTGAGATAACCATTAAGGCCTATGATGAGGAGGAAAGGTTATCCATAGGACTAGTTGTTTTACCAATAAGAATAAGACCAATAGAATGAGATGTGATCTGTCAGGTTCTTGATCTACCATTAGCCTATAACATACTACTAGGGAGACCATGTGTTGGGTCTATTTTATGTTTTCTGAGTCTTGCTAAAAAATTTGGTTCCCAATGTCGGTTTATGCCTTAAATTTCAAAGTGTCTTCAAGTGTGCCATAAAAATTTTCTGCAAGTGTTTTCTTTCCAATAAATGTGTTAGTGAAATTGGATGAAAACCTTAAACCCTAGGTCTCTTGTCTTTACCGTGAAAAAAACCTAGAACCTTATAATGACTTTGTTCTATGTTGAAGTTACTTTTAGCGAGCAACTTAAGTATTTTTAAGTTCATCTAAAAGTACTAGGTACACATTAGCTCTCACTTTATCCCTGGGTACACATTGAATTTCCCCTGTCCCTACCATTTTTGACTAAAATTTTAGTACAGGTCAGTTCTATCTTCTTATTTCCATTTATGTCAATTTCATCTCAATATTAGTTTTTGTCAGTTTGTTTTAATCAACTTTTTAATGACTTTTCTAATAGATCAATTACATTACACAATCATTCCCATTTCATATAAATTAAATTTCTAGTGAATGATAAACCATATTTCTAATTATATCTTGAGTCACCTCTTGAGCCTAATGGAGATATTCTTCCTTCCTAATGTGCAATTGATGAAATGGGGAAGTAATTCATTTAGTACATTTTATGTTGCATTGTTCTCCCCATTTTCCCATCATACATTTTGGTGAACCTAACTCCCTTACATATTTTTTATTTCATAGTAAGATCCTATGTGCATGATATTCTATGTGTGATTCTTTATATCTATATCTACTTGTGCATGATTTACATTACACTTTTCAATTTGATAGTTAGATGTGTCGTTCATAAAAGATATTCTTTGCTTGGATATCATATCTATTTCAAAACTTATAATTTCATTAGATCTATACCTTTCCTCTCATTCCCTTGTGCATGTGTGTTATCACTTTAAGTCCTACTTATATTATTCAAGTTAGGAGAATTCGTAGACTTATGGGTTCCTTTGATCATGAGCCTTCTCTCTTTCCTAGGAATATTGATGAGACCAACATGGATACTAGTGACATCAATCATATCTTGGAGAACAAATATTATCATTCTTCTCATGACAAGGATGAGGCTTTAATGTTTCCTCTATGCAATTCCAAAATATTTTTAACGACTTTAAAAATTTTGAACAATGGTTAAGACAAGAAAACTCTAATCCTGAGGTCATTTCCATTGTACAAGGCCTAAGGAAACTAATTTAGAATGATTAACATGGTGTTAACATCTTGTGTAGTATCTCTCATCTCATTGATAACAATGTAAAGCCTCTTATAGATTGTTCTCAATAGCTAGGTTTGATTCCACCTACCACTAGTGTTGAGACCTCTATGCCTATTTCTACTTCAATTCCTAGTGTCTCCACTTATGCTCCACCTGTCATAACAACTTCCATTCAAATCTCAATCCTATACATGTTAGCATCCCTAATCCTATTTCTCCTTTTATTCCTTCAAGTGTTCCATATGTTTCATTGCCTTCATCAATGCCCACTTACAATTGTGTGTCAGTTTCATATTCAGTTGATCCTTCCATTTCTCATAATGCTCCAAATATTCCAAACATATTCCCTCTTATTATTCTTTATATCGATTCTACCATTAATAGCTTGCTCAAACTGTGTCTTCTTTGCAATATAAAATTGCTTCAATGACTCAATCCAAGTTCAATATCCCTACCTATGACGTTTCTATTCATTTGTATTTGGATATCATCCGTGTTGTTATCCTGAAATACATGGAGATTACTCATCTTGAGGCTTATAATGGTAAGGGTGATCCTTTGACTCATATCAAAACCTTTAAAACCTTGTGTAGTGATTTCTCTCATGACCATAGGTTCATGGAAAATCTATTTACTAGAACCTTTTGAACAAATCCTTGCAATGGTATTGTTGTTTTCCTCCTTATTCTATTGATTCTTTTCAGAATCTTGCTAATGATTTCATTCAACAATTTAAAAACAAGATTTGTCCTAAAATTTATTTGATTTATTTAATGCATTTTAAACAAGGTGTTAAAGAAAAAGTGACTGATTTTATTTGTATATTTAAGTATTTCCATCCTCATATTTCTTATCTTGTGTCTGATATTAATGTTCAATGCATTTTCATTACTAATTTTCAAAAGGAAATTAGAGATAAGATTATACTTTCTAAATTCTCTTCTTTTACTCAATTATGTGCAGTGCTTCATAATTATCAATTGCAGGTGAGTCAATTTGAGAGAACCACTCTAATGGCTCTAGTTGATAAGAGTGATGTTGCACCCAACAATTTTAGCAAATTTCAAAAACCAAAGAAATTCATTAGGATCAATAATTTATGCAACAATGTTGATGAGCAAGTGGCAGCAACATCCAAATGTGAGGCTCCTTTGTCTTCTATTTTTAGACCTACTCATAATTTTACTTAGCTTTCTAAAACTTTGCATAATGTGATGTTGAAGTTGATTAATGCTAAAGTGTTAACTCCTCCTCCTATTAAGCTAATTGACACATCCAAACCTCTACCCAGACACGTTGATCACAAAGATTTCTATCAATACCATCGTCAACCTAGTCATGATTCTATAAAAATATTTCCATTTGAAACCTATTATTCAAGATCTTATTTATTCAAATGTTATATCTGTTGAGGGTGTTAATGATGAAGGAAACAAACTGTAGCACTTCTCAATCAAAACTTTAAAATCTATACCAACCCTTTACCTTCTCATTCGACCAATACCATTGAGTCTACCCAACCTTTGTCTTCTTCTTCCACTCATGTGGTTGACTATGATGATGCATGTAATGAAGCTAATAATATTGTCAACCTCGTTGATCAAACAATACCTAAACCTAAACCTGATCTTTGTATTACCTTTGATCTCACTGAGATAATTAAAGCACTTGATCATCCTCTTTATATTGTGGCAAAGGTTAATGACCTTTATTCCCGTGGTGTCCTAATTGACCCTACTTGCATGGTAAATGTCATAGTTGAAGAGAACCTTTTCAATAGACAACTGCAACATTATTTTTATGATAAACCTAATATTATGATCCAAACTTGCAATGGTTTCATTTATCCTTCACATGGTTCTATTTCATTTCCTATTGAAGTTGGTGGAAAAAATTTAGATTTTACCTTTACTATGGTTCCAACTTTCAATCAATTTAAAGTCAAACTTGGTCTTCCTTGGACTACCTCCATGAAATTTGTGACCTCTCCTATTCATAAATGTTTGAAATTTCCTCATAATGGGGAATGTGTGACCGTTAACCATAGTCTCTATCAGCCTTCAGTTCCTTGAGAGTCTGTTAAACTTCATTTCTTTTGGCATTCTATGCCTCAACCAACCCAACCCCATCATGAAAACCTCTTTCAATCATATCATTCCTACAAGATCCAAAATATCTGTGAACTTAGGAAACCTAAGGATAATCCATCCCATTTTCCTAGTGTTGGACTTCTTCCTACACCTCCTATATATGCTTCAATTCCACCTCCTATATCTTATAAGAGTTTTGTCAATGTTATCTCTCAACCTAGTATGGTCCTTTTCATTCTCCCTCCTAAAGAAGAAAAGGAATTGATGTTGATTTATCTTAAACCAAACCTAATTTCTAGAAAAACCAAACGTAATCATCATGCTCATGACCACCACCATAAACGTTGTGCTAGAGCCCGTCAACCTGCTTCCAAAAATATTCATTCACCTAAAACACTCACGGATGCTTTTATTCCCTTTGACCAACCTATGCTTGAGCCAAAGGAGGAATTTAACTTGAAAAATATCAAATTGAACAAACATGATAATGTTATTCGTATCTTAGATTCTATTATTGTACATGTGAAAATGGGTTGATTACCTACAAGCTGCACAACAGACACACACACTTCAATAAAGTCTTTACGTGGTTAGTGGTGTACACACAAAAGTAGTGTACTTCTATGAATCCTTACATGCAAGGAAACTCAAGAATGAGCTCTCACAAATTGATCCATATCTCTCTATGCATGGAGTTGCAAGATTTGTAAAATTGCTCTCAGCTAGAGCTATAAACTCATGACCTTGCCAATAAACCATACAACGAGAGATTCAATGAAGACAAGCGCAAGAATGCCAATATCCTCAAGAATCAAAAATGTATTCAATGCAATGCAAATCTAAATGATAATGCAAGCTAAACTATGAAAAAGAAAGTACAATGCAACTAATCTATGAAAGGAAAGAACAAGTGTTACCAAGCCTTCCTATTTAGACTATGTGAGATTATTCTATTGCATAAAA
>MU225854.1:251317-273454 GCA_018584345.1 Thuja plicata | reverse complement strand
CACAAATATCCTCCAATAGGAAAATAGGAGTTGACTTTTGTGTCCCACATAAGACAAAAGTGGTTTTTCCCTTTTTTATAAAATAAGAATAATGTTTTATTTGTGCAACATAGGATAAGAAGAAAAGTGAGGATTTTTTATTTAAATAAAAGAAGAGGAAATTCCTTTTATTTAAATAAAGGCTTAGGATAAAGTGATTTTATTATTTAATTAAAAGAGATTTTTAATTAATTAAAAGAGAGCATGTTCTCTTAATTAAATAATATTTTTTATTTTTATTTTTTCTCTTTTAAATTAAATAAGGCTCAAACCTTAGGAAATATTGAATTGATTATGATTTGATCAAGGAAATTGATATAATTGATATTGTTGATATTTGAAAATATTGATTCAGGAATTTGATAAATTGAGAAATGGGGCCCAAAGTCTAGGCGACCATTTTAGGGTGCGTACAAGTGGGTTAGACAATACAAAATTGAAATAAACCAATAAACTAACCGACAACGACCCACTGCCTTCTAGTAGGCAGGAGTATGTGCTTGCTCTCAAGTCATCGCAAGCTTATTGACTACACCAATAACCTAAATGAAGGATTTTAAAGCTATGATTAAATTATCTAAGATGATATGCAAGATGCAGATTTGTGGTTAATCCAATCTAATTAGGATTCAGTTTTAAAGCACTAAATTGAAGTGTTTAATATTCATTTTAAAACCCAAATTCAAAATGTGCTCTAAATTAGGTTTGTGTGCTTAAAACAAATTAATCAACAATAAATGCTAAGATGATTAAAAGGAAAGATAAAATGCAAAATGCAGCATAATAATGATAATAAAAGTTAGGATCTTTTGTGAAGGAAAAGAGTTTCTCTTTTATAGAAATTTCTCTCGAATCGACGATCGAGATCAAACAAAAAGAGTGGCTTAGATTCAATTGAAGAAGCACAATCCATGTGCAAGTGATTCGATTGGTCGAGAGAGTCAGTTGACTGAACTAACTAATCAGTTATTTTGGAAACTTCCATATTCAATTTTCAGTTAACTCAAATGTTTCCAAAATGATAAATAGATGAGAATCAGTTAACTGAGTGGAACTGGATTGTTTCCAAAATGATAAATCAGTTAACTGGATTTGATGATGTCATATGCATTTTTAATAAATTAATTGATTTTGAATGCACGTTTATATTTTTATAATTAATTTAATTCTTTTTTTATTTAGTTGACAATTTTATAATTTTTATTTAATTAATATATCATAATATCATTTAAATAATTAACATAAGATATATTTTCCAATGTATTATGATGTTAGGAATTAATTAATTAATCAAGTACGATGATTGATTAGGACCTAGGGTGTAGGTCAGATCAGTTCAAATTTGATGATTGCCTGTTTGATTTAAGACTTAGAATAATCAAGATTAGGGTTTCTTGATTAATTGTTGAGATTGGGGGTCTAGGGTTTAGATGACCATTTTTAGGTGATTACATTTATAACTACTCTTGATGGTGATGTTTTTTATGATCATACTGCAACTAATGATGATTTTTAAGCTAGTGATTATAATAATATGTTTGAGCTTATTGATGTTAATCATGAGTTACCGGCCATGTTTTTACAACATTTATCTCTTAATCCTAGCGACAAGCAATGTGACCCAGCTTCATAGCATGGTCCCCGTTTAGATTTGGCTATTATTCCATCGGTTGTGCTTGATGGTGTTCCTCTTGCGTGTTTCCCACCTACCCTAAACACTATAGACCAAGATGGGGGGGGTAGGAAATACACTTGATTAGATACTCTTGTGTGATATATTTTATGTGTTTTCTTGTTTGTTGTGATGTGCTTCCTCCATGATGTGTTTCTTTCCATATATCTTGTTTAGATTTCTCTAAACGACCCTTGTTTCTCTATTGGCGCAAGGTGATAAAGGAATCAAAATGTTGTAAGCATTCTTATATTTTTTTCTCACTTCTTCTATATGTTGTTACATGTTATGTTGTGCATCCACCACTATTTGTAAATGTGCCTTTGTGTTGTCTAACTGGGGATGATGAAAAACGGTAGCTATATATTCTTTTTGGTCTGTGTGATGTTGACCCAAAAAGACTCTTCTTCGAGACTCTTACATGGCATTCTTCCATTATGTTTGGTAGGTCTTCCACATTTTTGGAATGATGACATTTCATTTTGATATAATATACATGTATTATCATATGATCATACTAGCCCCAGAGTTAGTAGATCCCTTTCCTAATCTCTTTTTTTATGTGTTAATTTCTCTTGATTTTTCCTTTTGGGGTCATATCATAGCGGAAATGTTTCTTACAGGTGTATGTATGCTCCATTAAATTCATTTCTCCCATTAAGGCATTTGTAATTTCTATAATGTGGGGGCATACACTTCACTTTGTGTTTCGCATTTTGCACGCACGTACATAATTATTTGATGCAATCTCTCTAATAGATCCCTTAACAGAGACAAGGTGTTCCTTAATAATTTACCCCCCTTTCTTTATCCCTATGGATACAATGCTTTCCTTAGGCCTGATCACTTTTCTTGATCCCTAAGGGGACAATTCTTTCCTTGGTCCTGATCATTCTTTTATCAGATTCTTTAATGAAGACAATGCTTTCCTTAAGGATTCATCATTTTTATGGATTGGCTGGCATAACACAACTTTTTATACCGTCAATGTCATCTTTTGTAATGCTTTCCTTTATGTGATCCATATTAAGGCAATTACTCACTAGACTAGTGATCATGCTTTTTCTCTCTCTCCTTTTTATTTTTCTTTTTCTTTCTTTCAAGAGATGCCTATCTTATCTTGGTCTCAGATTTAATGAAGACTTGAGTCACTTGGGGGCTTGATGTTTTTTTTCTCATTGACCTTGATAAGATCGTTCTTATGCATTGATCTCCTTTACCATAAGCATGAGCTTGTCTCATACTCCTACTAAATTGGGGTCTAAATGTATAGACCTAAAAATTTAGCACCCATAATTAGATGTCGTTGGGACCTATTAGGCCCCATTTTGGTTATTTCAAGGTCTGAATGCTCGTTATTCTTGATCCACGTGACTTCATTCTTCTTTTCCTACACTTATTCACCATCCCCAATGTCCCAATAAAATTTAAGATTATTTTTCTTGAGTCACATCACCAATGGTGATTTGTTCATGGGAACACATCGCCAATGACGATATGTTCCT
Organism: Thuja plicata; assembly: GCA_018584345.1. Classification (NCBI taxonomy): domain Eukaryota; kingdom Viridiplantae; phylum Streptophyta; class Pinopsida; order Cupressales; family Cupressaceae; genus Thuja; species Thuja plicata. The sequence continues at coordinate 270,238 of MU225854.1, read as the reverse complement.
AGGGTTTTGGGCCCAAATTTCACCCAGAGTCCTATATCAGGGTCTTCTTCTTTGGTTTTCAATTTTGGTAAGACTGAATCAAATTTAAATCCTGAATTCATGGATTTAGTATAAAAAGACCTCCTATCTCCTCATTTTTCATATCATAATCAAGTGAAAATATTTTGGCAATCAAGAGATCGAGATTTCAAGCAAGAAAGAGAAATTGAGAATTTGGATTCAAGATTTGAAAGCAAGCATCCAATTCAAGATCTCCAAGTCTTAATTTCTTCAATATCCATCAAATCAAAGACAAAATTCTCCAATTGATGTAATTTTCTCTCCCATGAAGATTCATTCATCCTTCTCTCTCCTTGTTTCTTTGCATGTGGTTATCAAGCATATATACATTTGATGCAGTCAAGGACAGTGGGAACTTATAGAGTTGAAACAAATCCTTACAGCAAGAGTAACATAAAAAAATCCAATGAGAGAAAAAGGAAATTAATGCAATATCACCCTCCTTATTAGCATATAATCAGTTACATGAGACTACTGCAAGAAACTTGATACATTCCAGGCATACAGGCTTGATTGGAACCTTCAATAGGTTATCTTTTTATGTGATCTACAATTAACAACAACTACATGAACCTTCGATAGGTACTCTCTTCCATCCAATATCTAGATCAAATCTCTACATGTACTAAGGTTCTATTATGTTCTATCTCTCTTAAAAATCAACTACAAGAGCTTATAAATCTTTCACAAGCATCAAGTCAGCCTAGAAAGATAACATTTCCCAATGAAGAGAAAACGTATTACAACATATAGGTTAGGACCTAAATCATAAGGATCTCCTTCCAATGAATGGAGCATGAATCATGATCACACAAGTAGGTCATCCATAGACATAACATCATCGAGAAATGAGTCGTTAAGCTTCATCGAACAAGAAATCCTTTGCGAGATTGAGAAAAATAAAAACTGGCCAGAAAACATGAAGAGTAGTACAGTCCCATAAAAAATCTGCAAGATCTCATGCACAAAGCAACCAAATGATGTGTGAACCTAAGAGAAGGTTCAACACAATTCCATGAACACATTGTATGGATCACAACCACAAAGAATCCAAATTGAATGATTGCAAAAAGAAACTCAAAGATTGATCAAACAGGAAAATAGGAAAACAAATAATTTTGGTTGATGCAAGATTGCCAAGAACCCAAGATGCTCCTACATCAGACACCTGGGGTTAATTGAAAAGTGAGTCTCTCACTTTTTTGGGGCCAAAGGAAAACAAAAATGGTCAACCTCAGCCTGAGAAATCCATGAAGAATCTTCCACTAGTTTGTCCTTCCACTTTACAAGATACTCCATATATTGCTTAGCTCTTGTACTTCTACCAATTCTGATATCCCAAATATCCTTTATCTGATCCATCTGCTTCTTAGGGTACTGTTGTTCAACATTTGATCCATCACTATTACTGAAATTTGATTCATGATACTCATACAAATCTGTAACATTGAATATAGTTGATATATCCATTTCTTCTAGTAACTCTACTTCATATGCATTCCCTGAATCCAATCTCCTCAAGATCTTGCAAGGTCCAAATTTCTTCATTTGCGACTTTTTATAAGACCCAAAAGGAATTCCACCCTTCTGCAAGCACACCATGACTTCATCTCCCACCTGAAACTCCTTATGTTTTCGCTTCATGTCTTCTCTCTTCTTATAGGTTTGATTCATTTTCTCTATTTGTTGTCTAACTCCATTGTGCAATGATTTCATAACCTATGAAAATTCTTCTCCTTTAGAAATATTATTAACATCATGATTGATAACCCTTATTTTTGTCACTCCTTTAGGATTAAAACCAATAACTATCTCAAAAGGTGTCTTCCCTGTACTCCTATTCACTGAACTGTTATATGGAAACTCTTCTTGATGCAAGAATAAATCCAAATTCCCTATCTTTTCTCCAACCAAACATATTAAAAAATTCCCTAAACTCCTACTCACAGCCTCAACCTATCCATTGGTCTGTGGATGAAAATTAGAACCATACTTCAAATTGATATGCATCTTCTTCTGAAGTATTCTCCAAAAACAATCAACAAACTTACAATCTCAGACTGAAACTATGATTTTAGGTAATCCATGTAATCTCACATTCTCTTCGAAAAATAGGTCTACTACATGCACTACATATTTAGTCTTCTTAAAAGGTATGAAATGTGTCATCTTATAAAATCTATCTACAACCATAAATATTGAATCATGACCTCTTTGTGTCTTTGGAAAACCAATTACAAAATCCATTAAATCATCCATCCTTGGTAAAGGGAACCGGTACTTGATTTTGATATGGTTGATGACTCTATAAATAGTACACATCCTCCATTGTCCATATTTATTTGGTGCTAACATTGCAGGAACTGCACATAGACTCAGACTGTCTCTAATTAAGCCTCGCTGCAATAAATCTTGAACTTTCCTATTTAGCTTTGAATTCTTTACAAGTGTCATCTATTATCCTACCTTATTAGGAAAACAAGCTCCTAATATCAAATCCATACAATGGCTAATACTTATTACAAGTGGTAATCCATCAAGAACATTATTTGATATGATGTTTGCATAGTCATTCAACAATCCAGTGATTTCTTCTGGATGTTCTTCTTCCAGTACAATCTCCTTATACTTCTTGGGTAATAAAGAAAAACACAGATTATCATGCCTCATGCCATTTAAGATCTTCCTTCCATCCATTAAAAAAATTCTTCCAATGGTACACACTTCACTCTTAAGGTGTTGCTTTAAGGATAACAAATTTGCTTCATTCCATTAAAAACAATAGTGTACACATTCTTCCTACCATCATGTATAGCTTGCCTATCATACTACCATGGTCTACCCAAACAAGTTATGACACACATTGAAGACATTATATTTTTCCATTTGTATATGCATGTAAAAACATGATAAACACCATCGGTTTAATACTACACTGACAGACGGGGCACAGCACTACCCGACGCCAAGGTTACTGATATTGCTAAGTAAAAAGCATCCCGACGAACACTATTCAGTGTTACCCGATGACAAAAAGGACAAAGGAACCCGACAAGTAACCAACAGTGCAACCCAATGATACAGTCAAGAGTGGAACCCGACAGATTAAGGGAACCCAACAATCAGTTCAAAGAATGAACACCGACAGACTTTCAGTTCACACCGACGATCAAGAGCCGACAATCAGTTACATACTGCAAAAAGTGGATCTGACTTTCCACGTCAGATAAATCACTGAAGTTTTATATTTATCTTCTTGATTTGTTTTAAATTCATTATGTGCGGAGAAAGCAATGTAATTATTATTATTTTTATCAGTTTAATTGTTTTAAAACATGCAAACTAAAAGATCAAAGTCAAGTTGTATACCTTGGATCTAGAGTTAACATTGTAATGCGTGATTCTAAAATAGGTCAAATACTTGTATAAATAGATGCTTAATCATTTATGAACATGTTGTTCGATGATGATTGTAGCCACTAAGAGAATCTAAGGATTGGACAAGAGAATTCATGCAACAGAACATAAAAGGATCATATCATTTTTCAAGAACAAGAACACAGGCTACCAACAAGCAGAAAAAGGTATTAATCAATCACTATAGGTGATATTCATATACTGTGAGCTTTAATGGATATGTAATCAGAAATTATAGATTGCATATAGTTAGGTCAAACATATTGTACACATTCTAACAAGTGGGGTACACTTAAGAAATCCTTTCAAGGAAGGTGGACTTAACAGTCCTATTGTAAATCTCTTAACTGAGTGCACACTACATCAGTATTTCTAAAGCTCTTAACAGAGTAAATCCTAACAATTCTCCACATTAATACTCCTGACTGGGTATATCATTACAAGTGATCAATTGTAAGCCTTTACTGGCTCCCTTCCATCCTACAGATAATGAATTTTTGTGTGTGCCATCCCCACCGCAATTTTTACTTCCTAACAGGAGTTTTATGCGATATCATATCTTGTGTTATGTGTCTATTGCTTTGAAGAATGTTTCTATGAATGTTGCATACAATTAAGATTATGAATTAATATTACATGCATAAGAAATAACATTAGATATGGTCGGTAATACAATAAAGATTGATTACTAATGATGAAAGGTGAAAAGTGTTAAAAGTCTTAGAGGTATTGATTCACCCCTCCCCTCTCAGTACTACTTCCCATTAATCCCAACAATTGGTATCAGAGACAAGTCTCTTCTTGGAAAGCTTAAAGGCTTAAGACTCTAAGAGAAAAGATCATACAATGGAGAAGTACAAACTTGATAAAAATATTGAGAACAAAAAGCTTGAAATTTAGATGTTCTATGAATAGTATAAAGAAGCTAGAATCAGTATGAGATAGTTGTTGGATGAAAGAAAGAATATGGCATCTCGCTATAATGAGACAGATTATCTTGAGGAAGAGATTCCAGATTTCTTTGAGTCTTCAGGATCAAATACAAGAAAGGCATCAGATACATCAAAAGAAAGCATCACAAGCCTAACTGAAATCAATCTCCATCTAGCTGGACAAGTCAAATCTCTGCAAATCAGTCAAGAGACGCAGATGGTAAGAATGATTGATGTCATGAACAATGCAAGGCAAGCTGGACAAGAGAGGACACTAGCTATTGATGATAGAAGAAAGATCATAGAAAAGCTACAAGAAAAGGAGTCTGAGATACAAAGATTTACAGAGCATCACCATGAGGTAACTAATCAGATTATTCTTATGAGTCAAGAAGCAAACAAAATGAATGTGGAACTCATTGAAAGAATACAGGTTATCGGTGAACTAAGAGAAGAAAATAAAAAACTAAAGAATGAGGCTAGAATTCAACAACAACATAATGACATGATTAAGAGATCTCAAGAGAGTACAAAAAGGATGGATGAATTCTTGAATGCACAAAGAAGACCCAACACCAATACTGGACTAGGGTACACTGAGCATGGAGAGTCATCAAATGAAGCTGATCCAAAAGATGCCTACACCAATCCTAGACCAAAGAATCTGACATGAAATCACTGTAGAAAGAAAGGCCACACCTCAAATATCTACAAGAGCAAAGAAAAAGGTATTCCTAAATCCACATTTACATTCATAGGACATTGTTATAATTGCGGCAAGAAAGGACATAAGGCACATGAATGTAAATCGAAAGTGAAAGAACCAAAGAAGGAAACCTATATGGACAAGTATTGTCCTACCTGCAAAATGCATGGGCACACATCTCTTGAATGCAGAAAGAAGAAAATTGAAGCATGGAAACCCAAAAATGAAGAAAATGCATATAAACCGAGGAGAGTCGTTAATTCATATGTATGGGGCTACAATACATGGATAAACTGCACATCATGTGGTAGATATGGTCACATAGCTGCAAATTGCATGAGAACATGAACCAAAAGGTCTAGAGGTTGGACCAACCCAGGAATGGCATGTTTGCACTGTCATAAGGTTGGACATCTAAAGAAGGACTGCAGAGACCAAATAACAGAAACCACCACTTTTGCAAATGGTAACACCATTGAAGACATCAAGAAAATGAGAAAGAAAATGTGGAGGAAAGCTTCAACCATTGAGGAAGCTGGACCAAGCAATGCAGTAGGTGACACCTCATCCCATGGAGCTGGTGACATCACCACCCCCGCCTAAAGATGAACAAGTAAGTATGGAACTCCACTACACCAAGTCATACTTTACATCAGTTCCATTATACAAATTGATAGATAGTCAAAATCTGCATGAATGAAGATGCATATTATGTTACTTGTTACAATTCTGAGAAATCAACCCCGCCAGTAAACACATACGAAAAATCATCGGTGAATATAAAGGATGAGTTGTCTACACTTACCAAGAATTGTCGGTCAATACATAAAAAGACTAAGTTGCTAATGTAACCTGACACCCGTCGGTAAGGAAGAAAAGTTACAATGTTGTCTTGACACAACATCGAGATCGATCAGTAAAAGGAAAAATCTTAACAGTTATCTCGAGCATCCTGTCAACACCAGAAATGTTATTTAAGATTCTTCCCGACGAACTTCGTCTTCATGACCCGATGAGTTGTTCAGCATTTATGACAGACTTAGGGCAAATGTCTATAAATACTCAACGGAAGCACTTCATTCTTCACATGTGATTTGGGAAAACAGGGCAGAGTGAAAACAGAGTGAAAAGAAAGCATTCAGCAGAGCGACCTCGACTTGATCCAGCGCACTCCAAATAGATCACTCACCAGTTACATGGATCGAAGTAAGTACCGAGCGCACTGAAGAACTCTGTTAGTATTTTCAAGAAAGCCCTAAATTCAAAACACGATGGCAACCACTTCAAGAACAGTGAAATTGAAGAGTGATAAGAAGAATGTCATTAAGCTGATAAAGAACAGCACTTGTGTGGAAACTAAATACAAGATATGCCCAGAGATTGCATCGCAACCTGATGATTCTGGTGCATTTTCAAAAATTCCACCTAGGGTTTCGCTAATAGAAGACATCAGGTCCTACATTCACTCCAAGATCGCTAAAATTGGTGATCTGGAGATAGATCTGTTAGGGATTTTTCTTGCAAAATTTGTATAAGCATCAATGCTTGACTCTATGACTCCCAACTTTTGATTCCAGCAAGTAAAAACACTAATTAATGAGGATTTGATCCTCCTTCTACTTTGAGCTCCACAGACTCGGGTGGGTGTACCTCTTTTGACTCACTGCTTCGCAATGAAATCCTACAGTGGATTAGGGGTTCTTACAATAACTTACTAATGTCTTTTGTTGCAATCGATGCAGAGCTTAGAAAGCCAATCCATGATATTAACATAAGTAAACAATCATTACAGAAAAATGGCAAATGTGATAATAAGGATATTCACCCTTCTTCTCTTGAAACCCGAAGGCTCAGGCAGGCTAACCTATCAAAATCACTTCTACAAGGAATCACCAAACATATTTGCACTATTCAATGCAACTTGTACAATTTCTGTTCTTAAACAAGAAACGAAAAATGAATTGAATTTAATGATTTGATGATGAAACTGCAAAACCAGCAAAGGATCAGTGCCTTATCTGTTGGGCAATAGAGTCAAACAAATATGCATTCCCAGAAGACCATAACTCCAAACTCACAAAACCCAAGTGAAATGCCTTACAAATCACCCTTTTCACTTCAAAACCTGGGCATCAGATTCATATATAGACATTTAAATCTCAGATTTTGCCCTTGAGAATTACTCTCTCCTTGAAAGAGACTCAGAAATAATATCATAGCTACCTTATAGCTAATGTATTAAAGTGCCTTACAAATTAATACATAAGAATCAAAATCAAACATACAAAGACATCAAACAAGTTTTGAACAGGGATTTCCTTTATTTTTCATTAAACATCATCTGAAACTGTACATTTCAAGAACATGAACACACAAATAAGACTCCAAAGCCAGAATACTACCTAGCAGCATAAATTTTCAACATTCTGTTACAATCAGGAGAAAAAACCAGATATAGGAGAAAGAAAAAACAAAATCAATCACCGACACTTGTTTGCTCCTCAAAAATATCTGCAACTACTTCCAACTGAAACTGCAAGAATCTGATATGATTTGCCCTCAAATGGTCTGCAAAATCATAATCTTCATTCCGAGACCTTTCTGATGATATATGATACTCCATATTTTGGATAAAATTTTCCCTCTAAAACATTAATCAAACTTTGCCTTCCCATGCAGATTTCCTTTAACAGTTTGAAATATTTTCAATTTGAATTTAATTACTTTTTCAATAGTTGGAATATTGAAATGGGATGAAATTTAACTTTAATGTTTCAATTTGCCCAAATTTCATCTCATCCTGCCAAGTGTCAATTAGACTCAATGGCTTATTGGTTAGATGTTGAGCATCTTCCCTTTAAGCCATTAAGTCCACGATAGGATCTTTTTGAACTTGCAAGTTCTTTAACCCTTTGCCTTTTGAGATGAATTTATTTAAATATTTTATTTTAATCCCTTTTTACTAGCTCTTTCCACTTGTCACTCAGGATTAATGGCTTAATGGTTAGATGTTGAGCATCTTCCCTTTAAGCCATTAAGTCAACCCTGGGATTTTTTTGAACTTGCACACCTTTTAACTCCTTTGTTGAAATAAATTCAAATTAAAAAATCATTTAAATCTGCACATTTTACCAAATTGTGCCAAGTGGCACCCTTTGATTGGTTTTGTGTGTCCACTTGGTGCCATGTGTCAATCTCTGATTGGGGCCTCTGAACTGCACTGGATTGCGCCACTTGACACCTGCTCTATTCCACGTGGCGTCCTCTAATTCGCTCACCGTTCCACTAGGTACCATGTGTCTGAGGTGCTACATGGACCAATGGCTTAATGGCTTAATCATATCCTCCTTGCAACTTTATCATTAAGCCATTAAGCCATCTGTCGATCTTGGTTGCCTCAAGATCCGTGCCCAAACCTGCAGCCTCTTAAGCCAACTCACCTGCCATGTCAGCCTTGCGGGTCCCACCAAAATTTAGGTGTTCTTCCTCTAGGCATGGTTATCAAGGCGATTCCTAGGCTCTTGCACGCGTGGATAGCTTCCTCTTCCTCTTGCTTCTTCAAAGTCATATGAGTGTCTTTTTTCTTATAAAGCTCTGGAATTTCCTGTGTGGGGTCAATGTGGGACAATTGTTTTCACATGTTTAAAGCTCTCAATGTATTTTACTTCAAAATATTTGGGCCTTGTCGCACATTTAACCCTCTAGCCCAGGCGCGCCAATCAAAGAGCCTCTTGGCTTTTACTTATTACACATACTGGGCACTTTACTAAATAAACATTTTAATGTTTTATCCCTCTGCGCATGTGGGATAATCCTTCATACTAAGCGCAACCATTTCTCCCTATGCGCTGGCCTTTTGAAAACTCACAACTTGTATGTTTTAAAATGTGGTAACATTTGGGTTTTACACCTGCCAAAATGCACAGGCTTCCATACCTTTCTCCCTCCATTGGTGGCGCGGGCTCCTATCATTAAACCTGCCAAATTGCATTTAAACAAATCATCTACGCTTGGTCTTTTCTCTTATCCACAAAACTGCTACGCAGCCTTCCAAACATGGTGTGGGGTTTTGTTTTCCATTTTTTTTAACTGCTTAGAATGTTTTCTTCTGGCAAGTTCTGCTTTAGAATCCCCATGAAATTTTAACACTGTATTGCATATCACATATCCATTAACTTTTTAATTGTTCTGAAGTCAAACCTTCATGTTGCCTGTTCTTTAAACCATTTTCCATTATCTGTTTCTTCATTTGCAATTTTTATGTCTTTGAAATTCCTTCTTTCATCCGATGATGATCAATCATCTCTGTATTTTCTTTCATATCAACCTCATTAATTTTAGCACCCAAATCCTTGTCGTCTTTGGCCTTCCAAACACATTTTTTTCATAACTTTTCATTATTTGTCGTTGCGCATTCAGTTCCAGATTTTCTTTCACACCAACCTTCTCTTTAGCGACCAAAATCCCATCATATTTAACCGTCTCAACAAGTTCTTTTTCTAATCTTTTATCCATATTATCCATGGCCAGTAATCTAGAGTTAGTGCTATTCAATATCTTCTCACCAGCATTTTCACATTTCTGACTATCATCTTTGACTTCTGATAGAGCTTTAACACATTTTATTGTTTGCAACAACTGCTTGGTATGTTTTCTTCCAGCAAGATGTGTTTCAACTTTTAAAATATAAAAACTATTTGCACTCCCCCATAGCATGGCTCCTACTTCAATTTCTAGCGCAGCCCCCCTTTGGATATGTTCTTTGGTTTTCAAACTTTGGTTTTGAAATGTGTTTTTAAACTCTTCGCTCAAAACAGCGTGGGCATCTATGTTGTAGAATGTTTATGTTTTCTTCTTATATACTGGCAGCTCCTTCTTACATTGCACAATTTTTGTCCAACCATATACGTGCCTAGTCTATGGCTCCATGTGTAGACAACATGTCTGGTGTGGGGTCCCCTTTACTTGTTATGTAACATCTCTGCAAATTTCCAGCGCAAGTCTAGTGCTGCATTTTTATTGCACTTTAATGTATTTTTTTAACTTGCAATTTCACTCCATGTGCAAGAGGCCTTTTATCAATGGGAATGCATAGCCTGAAGCACACCCCCCTTTTGAGATAGCTCCTATGCAGTCAACGTGTGCAGCCTCCTTTGAATGTCTATAATCTACCTCATGCTACGTGGGAATCCTCCACCAAAGTTTGCACAACATTACAATATTGTTTCAATGCTTTAAAACTTAAGAAATCCTCCACCCAAACTGCCTACACAGCCCCTTCACTCTGCCTCTTTAGTTATATTGCTCATATTTCACTTTGGTTATTAAAATAAAGCCTCTTTCATACTTTGCGCAGGATGCCTCTTTATGTGTTTGGTGAGGACTCCAGCTCTCTACTACGCGGGCCTTTACTTCATGTTTTACACCTGCTAAGTGCTATTGGATTTGAAATTTGAAATACAACACCTGTCCCTTTGCAATTTCCTGGAGATCTCAAACAATTTCACATCCGCCATCTCTTTAACATGCTTAGCCTTTGTATTCTTCTCTGCACGGACTTTATACACTTTCCCATTGTATTTCCTTTACACTTCATCCAAGGCTAATAAACATTACTTGTATTAACAACATTCGTTGTCTCATTTATTATTTTTTGTCTTCACAAATTGTATTCATTCTTTGAACACATCCATTCTCCGATTGGAAACTTGCAAAAGACTCACGATTTCTCAGTTTGTGTAAATCACAAACTATCAATTACCATTAAAACTTGTGCGAAGAATTATGAAATAATGGTGTGCTTCCAGAAATTCAAACTATGTTCAATGAGAACTAGGCCTCTGAAAGTCTTGGTGGGTGCTCATATAATGGTAAATTCACCTTTCCACAATGTTATTTATGTGTATAGAGATAACTTTTACACCTCAACAAATTGATTTCATTAATGGCAACTGGCCTTAAAAACTAACAAAAACACGTAACCGAAACATGGCACTAGGTACACACATCCTATGATTGACATTCTTCCATACTGAAAAGTGACATCTGATGAAACCCAATAGGTCCAAATATTTTAAACACCCAAGTCGCCTCTTCAAAACAATTTTGCAAATTACACTGTCAAATAACAATAAACACATCTGGTTTTGACTTTGAAAATAAGTCAAACGATCTCCTGAGGACCTGAGCTTTTAGATACTGGAATTATGCTATATGGAGAATATTAATCCAAGAAGGTGGCTCATGATGATCAACCAGACACATTTGGGAGCCGCTCGAAGGTAGCCACTTGGAAATGCAGAAAATAGAAAACATGAGGAATAATGATTTCTACAAATGAAAAGCATCTGGAGAACTGTGCATACAAAACCCTCAGGATCTGAGACATTGAAAAATCAAAGTAAATTTGGTCTACAACAAAGGGGCGCCATTTTCTTAATATGAACAATCACAGTAATCAAGATATAACATCACAAACAGGGCCTCCGACCAAACTGTGCAACTGATCTGTATTAAATTGTTAGAAACTGCAAATGGAATCAGATTGACAAACTGGGAAAACAGATTCATCATGGCCTGAAAATCTTCATGGTAGCACATTTCCATGCATATTATAAATGGGAGCATTCAATTGTCCATTCCATTCAACTGGGTGCAAACTTGTAAGACCTCAAAGTAGGTCGTTCTGCAAATCTGCATTTCACATTCTGAGAAACAACATAAATTGCCAACGGAATGACTTGGGCAAACTTATCATATGAACTCCTAGGAATCTGCAAATTGAAATAGAGCTTCTCTCTCATGCCTAAAACACCTCAGACCCATCCTTATATCATGAAACCTTATTTTTCCAAAGATGCAAGCATGCAAAGTAGGTCATTTGCTATAATCAGGGAATATGCAGAATGCAGATTTAAGTTAACACCTTTAAACAACTATCTCCAAAACATATCAAATCTGAATTCTAAAAGTTGTGACTCATTTCATCTACCCCATGATAGGTTTTTCACATATTCCCCAATCAGTATCTTATGAAAATCATCAAGTCACATCTTACTTGCACTCAAAGTGGGCGCTTTCCAAAAGTTTTTTAGGACAACAATTCATACTTAGGGAAAATTTTAGTATGGTCACTCCAAAATGCATATGGATTTTGGAGTTCCAACAGTGGCTCTGACTGAGGACGCGTGTCCCATGCAGGCATGCAAAGGACTTCAGAATCTCATGGGTAGAAGCAGACCACCCCAAAAACAAATTAGACTTTCTTTTCACTTTCTCTCTCTTCTCCTTCCCAACTCAAAAACTAGGAACCCCTTTATTTGAAAGCAAACACACCACATGACTGAAGGGAAATAAAGAAACCGTACAACATATACAAATTATCCACAAAAGACCTCAAACCCCTTCATGACTGAAATCAACATTTACCTCTATTGAAAATATGATTTTCATCTCCATGTATCGGAGGTAAACTTAAACCATCACTTTCATTTGCTTGATCAAACATACAATTGCAACTTTTCAACATATCATATAAAATATAACCAGCATGGTCACCATCAACTGGCAACACCCAATCACCAAACCACTGTGAATGTTGGTCATTGTATGAAAACAACATGCCACATCCCTCAGTATCATTATCTTGCTGAAAAGAAACTTAATATAAAGCACCCTCTTCATGCACAACTAGATCCCCAACCAGTTGCATAGGAAATTTGAAACACTCTAGCTCAACTTGAAAACCAGCATCATAATGACTTACTTCAGTGAGTACTTGGTCATCAAAAAAAACATTCTCAACTTCAACCACATGCATACTACACAAGTAATCAAATGAATCACCATGATCTACAACTTGTGAATTCAGATTTAGTTTATCCTAAAAAACATCAGCATACTGAATTGAAAAAAGAAAAGACTTACTTTCTGTCTGATAACTGACATGCCCTCGTTGATTCATCTCAACATCTTTAAAAAATAGTGCCTCAACATGTTCCACATCCCATTCTTGCAAAAAGGAACATACCTCTGGCTAAAACAAATGATCTGATGTAAAATCTGAATCTTCTTTCAGCTCCATGTAAAACATTTCAAAATGTGGTTTCAATAAATCAATATGTAGTTCATTGTATATATTCTCATTTTGGCACACATCTTGATGTAAATCACTTTTATAGGAGACATTATCAACATCAGTAGCTTCCTTTTGACCAAACATTGATTTCGTGCCATTAACAATGTCATAAACACCAATATCCATGTCAAATAAGCTGATATCCATTTCTGGTTCGAGGACAAAATCAGATTTAGTCTTTATATCATAGGAGATACTTTCTTGAAAATTTTCATAAGTCGGTTCATACAAATCTAACATGGACCCACCAACAACAACTTTTCACTTATGTTCATGGTTCTTAGGATCAATATCTTCACATGAAAAGTCACAATATGCAAGCACACAAATTGAAAAATTCATGTTATCATCATTGTCATTTAAAGCAAAAGAATTTATTTATGTTTTATACAAATCAACATCTTCATAGTCATCTCCAACACATGACAATTCTTCTTCCTTTTCACAAGGCTGCATATGAACCATTTCTTTATCTTCACAAAAATCAAGGCCATTGTGGCTCCATGAATCCTCTTCCTCAACCAATTCTTCATTGGGATCAAGGATTGAAATTTCTTGGCTGATATCCTTTTGTGCAAAGGAATGCTCACAACAAATTTCATCTCCATCATAGTCATTGCTTTGTTGTTCACAAAAATCTTCTTCAAATTGATATAAGAAATTTGCATTATAGTGTTGAGAAGAAGAAGAACCCACAGACTAAAATGAAACATCTTCAGCTATAGATTCATTCTCAATGTCTTGATATTCATTGATTTCATCATCAGCATAACAGTCAGCATATTCAATAGCATAATGAGATTCAACATTACTTTCGTAACTAGATTCAACATCAGCAAAGTCTGATAAAACTCCTTTGCTTGGGGCTTCAAAATCATCATTTGACAAAACACTTTCCCCCTCATTAGTTTCCACATTTCACCAAAAAAAACTTATCTCTACAGCCCCAAAACTGGAAAACTAGTTTCCAATTTCTTAGGTGTGCAACCGGTGTATGAATCTATCTCTTCCTTAAGAACATTGCAAATTTCTTTACTAACCATACTCACATCAACATGAGGAGCATCTACTGCTTGCTAAATATATTTTCCACTCAGATTTTGTGTTGAAACACAATTTGAAGCATGGTCAGTAAAATCAATAGGCATGAAGACATCTTGGCCTTTATCTTTGCTTCTTGATCCACACCTATCTAGTGCACTTGGCACATCATGACAATAGTTGTTAGTTGACGGAAAACCCCTTGGGATGATTCCATATTTTATATTATTCTCAATATCTACTGTTGTCATAAAAGCATGATGCAGGGTCTTAGGCTTTTTATCCCTTAGCAAATAGCTCATCTTTTTATCAAATACCCCTAGATAAACAACCAAACATAGAGCATCATTTGGTCTTAACTCCATTGGGATCTGACCCAATACTTTTGCAAATCTGAAATTGAAAGGAGGAACCAACTCACCATTCTTTATTTTTATTTTCATGAAAGTCTTTATCAATGCAGCTGGATTAACCTTTTCACCAAACCGCTCCATAAAAGATGATCTTAACTCTTCCCATGAAGATATAGAACATTTTGGCAAGAAAGAGAACGAACACCTTGCATCCTCTGCCAAAGATTGGACAAACAACCTCATAATGTTGTCCTCATATTCAATATCAAAATCCTCTATGAAGTTCATGAACTTTTTGCAATGCTTTTCAGCATTCTCCTCTTTCCCACCATTGAATCTTGGCAATTTTTCTCTGATTTTGGATGGAAAATAATTTGGGTAGCCACAAATGCCTTCAAAATTTAGAGCTAGATGCAACTTAATGTTGAAACTCTGTCTATTACACTGTTGTAACATCTCATTAGACATGGTTACACTTGAACATACACAAAGCTGGAAATAGTTAAAGTAAATTTCCAGATGCCTTCATAAACATTTCAATTTGACCATATAGAGCTTGATCAAACTTCTCAGACAATTTTCATACTACAATAAAATAATGAAAGTTGAAGCTAACATCAACATAGTATGCAAACAACATTCCAGTATTCCTTCCTCTTAACTAGTGTTGATATCACTTTATAGGGAAAGCATTTGTATATTCTTCTCACAAAAAAAAAGAATATTACCTAGACTAGAATTACAGTGCCTGCTCTTTTTTCTTTTGACTGGAAATAAAGCAGATCTAAAGCATCTTTCATAGCTTCATCAGGTTCTTTTCTCGCAGAGTCGCCGCCTCCTTGCAAAGGAAATTTTTTTAATTATTCTTGTGTTTCTTTCCAACCAACACAGAACTTCATCAGGATCTTAAAACACTGTTTATCAAAATTGCAAATTCTTCATATTTTCTTTCTAAGCATGCACTGATCAAACAAAAAACTCAGATTTGCCACTCACACTCGGTGAGGTGCTATAAATTTTTTGAATCTGATTCTATATGAACAACCAAACTCTGGGATGATTCAGCAAAGCAAGAAAACAACCATCTTAAACTTGTTGTCCTTTATTCCATTCCTCAGTAGAGTCACCATTTTGTTAGGGATTTTTCTTGCGAAATCTGTATTAGCATCAATGCTTGACTCTATGACTCCCAACTTCTGATTCTAGCAAGTAAAAACACTAATTAATGAGGATTTGATCCTCCTACTTTGAGCTCCACAGACTCGGGCAGGTGAACCTCTTTTGACTCACTGCTTCGCAATAAAATTCTACAATGGATTAGGGGTTCTTACAATAATCTACTAATGTCTTTTGCTGCAACCGATGCAGAGCTTAGAAATCCAATCCATGATATTAACATAAGTAAAAAATCATTGCAGAAAAATGGCAAATGTGATAATAAGGATATTCACCCTTCTTCTCTTTGAACTCGGAGGCTCGGGCAGGCTAACCTATCAGATTCACTTCTACAAGGAATCACCAAACATATTTGCACTATTCAATGCAACTTGTACACATTTCTGCTCTTAAACAAGAAAGGGAAAATGAATTGAATTTAATGATTTGACAATGAAACTACATAACTAGCAAAGGATTAGTGCCTTATCTGTTGGGCAATAGAGTCAAACAAATATGCATTCCCAGAAGACCATAACTCCAAACTCACAAAACCCAAGTGAAATGCCTTACAAATCACCCTTTCACTTCAAAACCTGGGCATCAGATTCATATACAGACATTTAACTCTCAGATTTTGCCCTTGAGAATTACTCTCTCCTTGAAAGAGACTCAGAAATAATATCATAGCTACCTTATAGCTAATGTATTAAAGTGCCTTACAAATTAATACATAAGAATCAAAATCAAACATACAAAGACATCAAACAAGTTTTGAACAGGGATTTCCTTTATTTTTCATTAAACATCATCTGAAACTGTACATTGCAAGACCATGAACACAAAAATAAGACTCCAAAGCCAGAATACTGCCTAGCAGGATAAATTTTCAACATCCTGTTACAATCAAGAGAAAAAAACCAGATATAGGAGAAAGAAAAAACAAAATCAGTCAATGACACCTGTCTGTTCCTCAAAAATATCTGCAACTACCTCCAACTGAAACTGCAAGAACCTGATATGATTTTCCCTCAAATGGTCTACAACATCATAATCTTCATTCCGAGACCTTTCCGGTGATATATGATACTCCATATTTTGGATAAAATTTTCCCTCTGAAACATTAATCAAACTTTGCCTTCCCATGCAAATTTCCTTTAACAGTTTGAAATATTTTCAATTTGAATTTAATTACTTTTTCAATAGTTGGACTATTGTAATGGGATGAAATTTAACTTTAATATTTCAATTTTCCCAAATTTCATCTCATCCTGCCAAGTGTCAATCAGACTTAATGGCTTATATTGGAGATTTGTTTCTGTGCAGTTGATTGATTGTATGTTTGTCATTAATGACAATAGATAATATACAGTAGTAATTCTATATGTACTTATCATAATGATGATATCAAGCCTTGTGTGGATATATTTAGGTTTCAGACATGTTTAGTATGTTATGTTCATACACGCAGACTCAGATATGAAGTTTCAGTCAAGTTGTGTAATTCTATTATTGGCAGTTACAGTTCTGGAAGAGTATCTATTCAGAGCCGATGTATTTAACTCATTTCTTGAGTTTCACCTATTTTCAGGATATGCGTGTGTATATTCATGATTAGTTATGAGTTGATGATATTTATCTAAAGGTGCCTAACGTGTTTCAAGAATATTGCAAAGTTAGAGTTAATTTGGTGAGGCCGACTTAGTGAAGCGTTGCATCTGTTCAGTTTGTGTTGTGTGGACTTAATATTGTTTGCGTGCTTAGTAAAGCTAACAAGGATGTGATGAAGAGTTGTCTTACAAGTCCCATGATCTCATACTTTGAGGAAGATACTTATAGAAAGTCATTTGTGATACGCCAAGTGTGAATGATACAAAAAGAGACAGAAAATGTACAGAGGAAAATATCAGTTGTGGTTCATTCATCAAGAGTCTATGTGAAGAAGCAGTAGAAGATTACATTACATTGGAACTGATCAAGATAGCAGGTCTACTCTACATTTCATCATCAGAGATAGTGCATATCTGTTCTACAGAAGTTTGTAGCCTTCACCATTGAAGCAGTGAGCTTTTGGACAGTGAGTCCTCACCCCTAACAGGGTTATTTGTAAAAGACTCCTAACAGGATCAGACCCTTAACCAGGTCACTCTACTTATTTCTTTGTAAAGAACAATTCCTAAAAGGGTTGCAAGATCTTCTAATAGGGATTACTATAAACAAGTATAGTTCATTGTGGGTGCTAATTCCCACCGGGGTTTTTACCATTTGGTTTCCCCGTAATCAAATTGTGTGTTGTGTACTGCGTTATCTGAATGAGAATTTACTTTATTATATTCTGAAGTTAAAAAGAGATAATAATTAAAGTTACTAATAACTGATTCACCCCCCCCTTCTCAGTTATCCATGGGGCTATTCTAACAATTGGTATCAGAGCCAAGTGCCTTGGAGAAGAATCCTAATAGCTTAAGGTAGATCAGATGTCTTACTTCAAAAAAAAGAGCCCTAACTTCGATGGAGAAAATTATCTGAATTGGAAAAACAAAATGATAACCCATCTACAGTGTGTTGATTTTGATATCTTTGAGATAGCCACACAAGAAGTTGTTATTCCCTCTTTAAAATATCTATCATGAGATGATGCTACTAGTAAATAGAAGGATACATTCACAACTAATGTAGTTGCCAAAGAAGCCCTTATAAGCGCACTATCTGACAGTGAATTTTCTGAGATCAAGAAATTAGACAAGGCATACACAATATGGAAGTATTTAGAATACATGTTTGAAGGAGATATTCAAGCAAAAAATGCATGCAGGAAGACATGGAAAAAGAAATACAACAGTCTTGAGATGCTACCTGAAGAGAACATTAGAGCCTATAATCAAAAGATAAATGAAGCAGTCTCTGGAATCGGAAACAATGGTGGAGAAATATTAGAAGAAGATATAATGGACAAGTTGTTAACTTCCTTAACATCAGACTATGAAAACAGGATAAGTATTCTAGAGGAAACCATGCAATTCTCACAAGACTTCAAGAGAGAGACTTTGATCAGTAAAATCTCTGCATTTGAGATATCAAGATTGAAGACTGAACCTAAAAGTGAAACAGCTTTCAAA
>MU225854.1:216911-230029 GCA_018584345.1 Thuja plicata | reverse complement strand
GACATTAAATTGATTCAAAGAATTATGCCAAGCAGTAACAGGGTCGTTTGGACATAAATCGAGGGTATGATCACACTTAGGGAAAATAGGGTCCATAGTTGCGACAGACCAAATTCAGGTGGTTACACATTGCACAAGGTTTGTCCAACCATATATGTGCTTGGTCCATGGCTCCATGCATAGACAGTATGTCTGGTGTGGGGTCTCCTTTACTTGTTATGTAACATCTCTGCAAATTTCTAGCGCAACTCTAGCGCTGCATTTTTATTGCACTTTAATGTTTTTTTTACCTTGCAATTTCACTCCATGTGCAATAGGCCTTTTATCAATGGGAATGCATAGCCTGAAGCACATCCCCCTTTTGAGACAGCTCCTACATAGTCAACATGTGCAGCCTCCTTTGAATGTTTATAATCTACCTCATGCTACGTGGGAATCCTCCACCAAAGTCTGCACAGCATTACAATACTATTTCAATGCTTTAAAACTTAATAAATCCTCCATCCAAACTGCCTACACAGCCCCTTCACTCTACCTCTTTAGTTATATTTCTCATCTTTCACTTTGGCTATTAAAATAAAGCTTCTTTCATACTTTGCGTAGGATGCCTCTTTATGTGTTTGGTGAGGGCTCCAGCTCTCTACTACGCGGGCTTTTACTTCAAGTTTTACACCTGCCAAGTGTTATTGGATTTGAAATTTGAAATACAACGCCTATCCCTTTGCAATTTCCTAGAGATCTCAAACAATTTCATATCTACCATCTCTTTAACATACTTAGCCTTTGTATTCTTCTCTGCGCGGACTTTATAGACTTGTCCATTGTATTTTCTTTACACTTTATCAAAGGCTAAGAAACATTACTTGTATTAAAAACATCCGTTGTCTCATTTATTATTTGTTTTCTTCACAAATTGTATTCATGCTTTGAACACGTCCATTCTTCGATTGGAAACTTGCAAAAGACTCACGATTTCTCAGTTTGTGTCAATCACAAACTATCAATTATCATTAAAACTTGTGCCGAGAATTGTGAAAGAATGGTGTGCTTCCAGAAATTCAAACTATGTTTAATGAGAAGTGGGCCTCTGAAAGTCTTTTTTGGTGCTCATATAATGGTAAATTCACCTTTCCACAGTGTTATTTATGTGTATAGAGATAACTTTTACACCTCAGCAAACTGATTTCATTAATGGCAACTGGCCTCGGGAACTGGCCTTAAAAACTGACAAAAATATGTAACCGAAACGTGGCACTAGGCACATGCATCCTATGATTGACATTCTTCCATAGTAAAAAGTGACATTTGATGAAACCCAATACGTCCAAATATTTTAAACACCCAAGTCGCCTCTTCAAAACAATTCTGCAAATTACACTGTCAAATAACAATAAACACATCTGGTTTTGACTTTGAAAATAAGTCAAACGATCTCCTTAGGACCTAAGCTTTCAGATATTGGAAGTATGATATATGGAGAGTATGAATCCAAGAAGGTGGCTCATGATGATCAACCAAACACATTTGGGAGCCGCTCAAAGGTAGCCACCTAGAAATGCAGAAAACAGAAAACATGAGGAATAATAATTTCTGCAAATGAAAAGCATCTGGAGAACTATGCATACAAAACCCTTAGGATCTGAGACTTTCCAAACTTGAAGTAAATTGGTCTACAACATAGGAGTACCATTTTATTAATATTAACAATCACGGTAATCAAGATATAACATCACAAACAGGGCCTCCGACCAAACTGTGCAACTGATCTGCATTAAATTGTTAGAAACTGCAAACGGAATTAGATTGACAAAATGGGAAAATAGATTCATCATGGCCTGAAAATATTCATGGTAGCACATTTCCATGCCTAGAATCCAGGGGATCATTCAATTTTCCATTCCATTCAACCGGGTGCAAACTTGTAAGACCTCAAAGTAGGTTATTCTGCAAATCTGCATTTCACATTCTAAGAAACAACATAAATTGCCAACGGAATGACTTGGACAAACTTATCATATGAACTCCTAGGAATCTGAAAATGGAAATAGAGCTTCTCTCTCATGCCTAAAACACCTCAGACCCATCCTTATATCATGAAACCTTATTTGGCCAAAGATGGAAGCATGCAAAGTAGGTCATTTGCTATAATCAAGGAATATGCATAATGCATATTTAAGTGAACACCTGTAGACAATTGTCTCCAAAACATATCAAATCTGAATTCTAAAAGTTGTGACTCATTTCATCTACCCCATGATAGGTTTTTCACATATTCCCCAATCAGTATCTTATGAAAATCATCAGGTCACATCTTACTTGCACTCAAAGTAGGCGCTTTCCAAAAGTTTTTTAGGATAGCAATTCATACTTAGGGAAAATTTTAGTATGGTCACTCCAAAATGCATCCGAATTTTGGAGTTCCAACAAGATCAATCTTACAAGAAGTTGTGTGATGATCAAGGGAACCTGAAAGAAGAACATAAACACTTACAGGTAAAGGGGATAACAAATGCACTATATTTCCTGAGGGATTCAAAACTGACTGGATTAGGTTAGTTCTTAGTAGAATGCACGACCAAAAGGTATGGTTGGATGAACCCAAGCAAATCACTAAGGATTTGTTACAAGCTCTAATAGGTTACCCTATTACTGACAAACCAAAGGCACACAAGCATCCATCTCGACCATAATTTGAGAAACTCACCAATGTTGTGTGGGATAACCGAGGACTTACGGTTAACACCATCACTAACGAGGAACTGAGGTTCGATGCATCTTCCATAGGGTAAAAGATCTTTCAAGAAAGCAGGATAAACAACATAGTATCAATATTAGTAAGCACAACTTACAATATTGTCACAAAATGAATACAGATGGATCTATGTGAGATCCTACTGAAGCAACTTGATGAAAATATGACAACAATCAGGTTTGCCAAGACAAACACTTGTAATTTTGGTTCTCTTATAATGTGTATATTCTTTTATTTTCAATAATACTTTCCTTCAGTTGGCAAAGTGAAGTGGGACACCACCAAGCCAGTCACACTGCAAATAAATGAGTATATCAAGTCACTAGGTGACAACTTTGATTCAGTGATGAGTGAATACTTCCTTGACTTCAAGGAAAAGATGATGGGATGCAATATGTTTCATGTTGGATACAAATTTCACTCACATAAAACCATTTGTACCAAGAACAGCCTGGTTACCACCTCTTGACTATGAGATAAACATAGATCAAGCAACAAATGCAATTGATGCATTGTTGAATGAACCACTTGACAGAAAGCAACCAAGATTTGGGACATATGAAGAGGCCAAGTCCAAGATAAAAATAGGCCTAGTAATCAAGAAGACTTTCAACAAGAAGAATAAAATGGTAAAGAATCTTGAAAAGATTATGTCGGTTAATGAGGAGGAGAAATAACAAATAGAGGAAACCGAGGAACAGGGTACCATCGGTGAAGAGAAAGATGGGAAACTATTAGATTCTGAGGCCACTAAGTTTGATGTACCTCCACCTCCAACAAAGAAACCAAGGACCATAGCAGCTCAGAGAACAGGGAGCCAAACAGCAAAAGATACTACACCTCTCAAGAAAGGTCAAGTGAGGACCTATAAGAGGAAGCAGCCAACAAAGAAGCAAATAGAGAAATGAACACTTGCCAAAAGGAGGAAAAGACTAGTCAGGACCAAAGCTGACATAGAAGATTCAAAAGAGGATGAGCCTGATGTAGAGAAGAAAATCTCATCCCCTAGAACAATTGATGAAATTGCTAATTCAATTGCTACAATAGGTACCATGACCGATAGAAAAATTAGACAATGGACAAAACTTGAGCCAGAGGACCAACATAAAATACAAGATGCAATAATCAGGGCAATGGTCAAGTTCAAATATGTACCGGTAGAATTTGTTAGCCAAATACCCAAAGAACTGGGTGACAGAATTTCACAACAATGGTCATATGCTTATCAAACTGAAAAGGAAGCAAATGAGAGGGTACTTGTCACACTCATGCCTCCCGAATCCAAAATGGAAGAGATCAAGGAAATGATGAAAAAGCACTCAAGTAAATTTGTGGCAAAGATAAGAGATTACAAAGTGCTACAAGATAAATTTATAGAGCTGGACAGCATGACCGAAACTAAATGGAGACAAATTCTTCATCTACCTGCAGAATCAACAAGTTGTGAGAATCAATTACTTCTCACCGACACACCTCATGTAGAGGAGGAAAAAGATAAAGCAAGTCCTAAGCATATTGCTTTGGATAATGTTGAAGATATAGAGCTCATTGACGTAAATAAAGTCAAGGATGATCTTGACATTCAAGACATCAATCATTATGATTCTGATAAAGATCCATAGAAAGAAGATGATGTCATTTTCATATCTCTTAAGGATCAAAACAAGCAACAAGAATATGAAACACAAGGAAATAAAGACATGGATGTTGTTGATGAGACATGGCCAGACACTTCAATAATTGACATAATAGGACTGGACCCTGCAGATCAAATACAAAAAGATGAAGATTTCACTGCTCAACAAGCTAAAACTGATGAGGAGGACACAACTCTAGATGCATCACAGGCTAGCACACAAAATAATATGCCAGTATTGATGAAGGCCATAAATCTGCTAGAAGGAAATGAAGAATCTACTGCAGCAAATACAAGCATACCCGAGGACAAGGGTGAAGCAGAAACAAAAGACACAACCGATGAACCAAAAGATACAACTGCAGATCAAGTTGCAACCGATGATCAACAAGACAAGTCTACTGATCAGAATAAAGAAGAAGAAGAAGAAGAAAAAGTATAAGAGGATAGGTAGAAGGAGAAGAGTGAAGAAGCAAAGAAAGATGAACAGAAAACTGAAGAGAAATCTGTTGAAACACCCAAGGTTGGTGAAGAGACATCTTCACCTAACCAACAGGTGAACCCCGAGCAGAAGACACAACAGGTTTCATCTACAAATCCTTCACCGAGCACCTCAGAGAAGACAAGTTAACTAGAAATGGTAGTTCATACATTTTCTTCTACACAAATCTCAAGGAAGAAGAAGAGAAAGAACAAGAATACAGTGACTCTGGATGAAGTAATTGAGACTCCAGTATGTGATCCTAGAACATTGGATCCTACTGAGTTGACAAAGTATGCAAGACTTTGTGAAAGGAAAGCCATGCAGGCTAAGTTGAGAAAAGCCACAAAGGAAGCAAAGGTACATGAAGTTGCAAGAACAATCCTTCAGCAAATTGTACCTGATACAGATGTTGATCAAACAGCCCCCGTGCTTGATCAATTAGTGGTTCTCACTGACGCTATCATATCTAAAAATATAGATGTTGAAAAGGCTATAGAAGAGATACTTGAATAGAAATATGAATTCAAGTTAGCTGAGAAGATAAGCCAAGAAGTGTGTCATGCCCAAAATTTTGCATCCAAAAAAATGCAACAAATTTTTTTTTTGAGACATCAATACAAATATCTAGGAGAAAGCAGAAGAAAGTGTAAACCAAGCTTACTAAGTTTAGGACAATGCATGAAGGATAAGAGGGTTAGGACACATAAGCAACAAGAACCCATGTAGGGTCAAGGGGGATCATGACTGTGTGTCAACATCCCTCAACCCTCATGTCACCCTAGGTTTAAGTTGATCGGAATACTAGCAAGGTGTGAGATCCACTTCAAATACAATAACCCCAAAAAGGGCCAAAAAGAAAACATGTTTAATAAGATTCCACCTATAGGCCAAACATCTAGCTGAGATAATCATCTAAAGTTAACAAAGTTGCAATAAAAAATTTAACCGTACTATACTAGAGTTGGGGCTAGAGAAGTATTCCCTATGATTACTTTACATTGAAATATTACTAAATTAACCATTCAAAACTTTCATGTGTGTTAATCCTCCTATTATCTTACAACTACATTCACAATGATAACATAACTATGTTCTCGAAAACTCCAATCTCGAAGGATACTTTATATAAGATATAAATAACGATGTTCGACGAATAACTCGTTTAATGAATAAAATATTTTAATAAATGTTTTAATTTAATCAGTTTATAATATAAGCCTAAACTACTTTAATTAAATCCGACTAATAAGTAATAATGATGTTTATTTAAATACTTCATTACCTCCAAGGGTACTAATGTTCACAAGATTAAAAGAGGAGACACCATAACACTATTTTCCACATATATTGGCCACGTAAAAATAATATCATCGTGATTAATTTGTTTTACCTAGTGTTTAAATATAACTTTAATTAAACTTTTGTCCAAACTAATTTCAAATCAATATAATTCAAATTTCCATACTATTTAATGAAGAGTCTTGTTTAGATATTTCCATAGTAAAAGTCTAAGTTAATAAAATTATTAACTTATTTTTGCATATAATATTAGGTTTATCCAATTTATTCAGTATAGTGATTAGGACGATATAATGTTTTATAAAGCTTAGTAAATACACATTTAAAATTCCTCTAAAAGATTAACATATACTAATAGATTTTACTTCTCTTATTAGCTTCGATTGATCGCTAAACTTACCAAATCGATAATCAATGAAAATCTTTAATAAACTTTATTCCACAATAAAAAGATTTGAATCAACATATTTAATAACTCCAAATTATTAAAAGTATTTATCTGCAGATCAAGAGTATAGTCTTTTTAAATTTTGAAGAATATTCATTTATTCTTTTGCGTCAACTAAGTGACCACGAAAATTCTTTCAAAATTTCAATTCTAATATATGAAAATGGGAAAGGTAATAACTATTTAATTATTAAAGAATTAATCTATTAATTAGTCCAATTAATTAATCATGATTATATTTACCCTTTCACATTCTATAAAGTGTTACAACTATGAATTTTAACTTGATTAAAATAATAATACCCTATTTAAAAATTTCCACTAAAATGCATTAGGCTAATAATTTCATTAAACCAAATAATTTATCTAAAAATCATTAATTATAAAATGTAACCATTATAATGCTTAAGTAATAAAACAATTTCCAATAAAGGGTTTGTTTTTATTAAATCTATCCTCCCATAAATTACTAAAAATCAACTTACTAAAAATTTATACAAAATCTGCAAACATAATTAGATTTTTCTATTAAAATTAAAAGAGATAAGTTTCCCACCAAAATGCATTAACTTAAAGTAAGTTAAAAATTATTTTCCCCACTCATATTTTAAATCCCTAACCCTAATTCGAAATTAGGGTCAAAATATGAAATAGTAAAGATAATCATATTTTTCTATTTTCTACTCAAAAAGCTCTCCTCTACTATACTTCTAACCCTAGCCTCCATTTTTCTTTGTTTCTGCAAGCATTTGTGCAGGTGTGACAGCCATGGGAGAGACAAGAAGCTCAAATAAAAATACGTGTAGATATATACATGTAAATGTATATACACGGTTGTGTGTATACATTTACATATATACATTTACAAACAAGGATCTACAATCAAAATCCCTCAAACAAGTTGGTAAATACCTCTGTATAAAAATCTTTTCCATTTATTTGCTGAAAACGTGACACTCATTTATATTTTTATTACTAGGCTTCTTGTTGGAGTATAACTCTGCTATAAATCTGTGTTATTTCAATTCCTTTTATTACATTTCTTTGAATCCATTAACATGCATAATACCTCCTTTGAATCCATTGATAGAACTATAAATTTTGTTTTATTATTTATTATGGTTGTGCAAAAGAACGAGGCAGGAGTGTTTTTGTTTTTATCCTGGGCGCCATCAAAATGTTCATGGTCGCCGTCTTGGCTCGAGACGCGACTGTGTTCCTTTTAAGGGAGAGATGGGGGTTTGGGGGGAGAGGGGTCGGCCCCCTTGCCGCCCCAACCAACCAATGCATAAATATGATTTTTTTCTTTTTAAACTCACAGGATATATATATAAACATGTATATATATGGATATATATACATGCTGTAATACCAAAAGAAAATAAATAGAATGTGGAAGAATACTAATTTTCAATTTACTCTTTTATTTTGCTCATATATATATATATATATATATATATACATGAAACAAAATATATAGATATATATATTCTCTTTTTAAACAGAATAAATCAGCTTTTAAGTAATAAGGAAATAGACTTGAGCATCTATTACACAATGTTTAAGAATATTTCTATATATATGAAAGAAGCATTTAGTTATATTTTTATTTTCATATCATAATCAAGTATATAGGTTTACCAGTTTTAGATTTATTTACAAAAGCTCTTATTTAATGTATAGGAGTAAACAATATCTTTATAATAATTCAAAAGGGAAATTTAGATTAAAATCATTTATACACATGTATTTCATAGATATAACTAAAAATCAAATTACTCTTTTACTCTTTCCTATTATATTATCAAATCTAAACTAATAAGATCAATCTAAAATAGATAACTCATTTAAACTTGATTCCTTGTTTGCTTTCATTTAAATCTAAGTACTTCATTTCTAAGGAGGCATATCAATATTTCAATATAATGTCCTTCATCTTTTTTTTTGAAAATTTTAAACGAGAATAAACAGTTCAAAAAAATGTTGCAAGGATAATCCCATTCCAAAGTTCATTTCTTCCTTTGCTACTATAATAATAAGCAACAGGTTAACTAAAACAACAAATAGGTACTTATGTAAACCCAAGAAATATGATATACTTATGTATATAAAACTGCAAGTGCATGTTGAGATATGTTTACAATAAAATGAAATATTCATACTAAGTAATGTAAACTTTGCTTTCCAGACAACACCATTCACATATGTAAACATTTTAGTTTTTCCACAGACTGGTAAAACACTTTTTGAATAGACATGATACAACTTCCAGCCTAATAAATAATACAAAAGAAACTTGCACAAGACACACAACAATTCCATACTTTTCCAAGTTGAACTTCATACTCCAAGAGCTCCAAATCTACAAACAAAGAGGGAAAAACAAGAGACCATGGGACTGCTCCCCACCCAACCTAGGTCTTTACAAGACCACCCCCGAGCTAGGGGAACCAAGATTAAACCAGGGTCACACAAAACATTACTTTACCTCCATTCCAACTCACAAAAAAATAGCAACCACAAAACAACCAAACACCCAAGAAAGAATTGCACATAGGGTCACTAGATGACCCTTAAATGGGGTGAATGAGAACAACACTTTGATGGAATAAGATAAAACCAGCATGGCTTTCACACGGCCTATAAAACATCAACATCTCTGCTCAACACCAAGTCTCCTAATAAACATTACACTCTTCATCCCAAGTCTACTTCCCAAGAAGACAAACAACATAAAACTTCTCAACTCCATACAAGAAACACTCACTCTTTCACACTCACATACCAATCATAAAACATAATTCAACACACATATAGCAAGAAGCTTCACACAACATATTTACACCAAACAATCTAACACAAGATATCTTGTTACAACAAACAAGAAGATAGAGGACCAACCTGTGATCAAGTAATGACACTATATGGTTGTTGAATAGCTTCCAATTCCTAAGTCCTTCATGTGCTCCCAAACTTCCTCTAACTCCATTGTTGTCTCCAAAGATGGAGAGTGGGTGAACAACCAAAAGTTTCCCCAAACTTCCCCCTAAATGCTTCTCTAACACTTTCCAAATTTCCTTGGGAAGAGTGTGTTTCTCATTGGTTGGTCTTCCCAACCTCTTACACACTTGTCTCCTCCACTTCCTAGAGGCATGAGCCTCCTAAAAAGAAACCAAAAAGAAGGATTGTTTAACCTATTTATTGGGAAGTCCATTTTCGTCCAACTTGAAAACCCAACTTTTGGTGGGGTTCCCAAGTCCACTAGGATTTGTCCCAAGGTTAAAAATGACTCTTACCTATAGGTATACCAAGTGGAGTAGCTATATTTGACTTTAACTACACCATAGGGGCTAGTTTAACCCTCCAAAAACTCATCTAAAGTTTACACACAAATTTATCTTGCTTTGACCATGCTCAAGGCTCTTAACCAAATGTAATGTCATGTGTCCCCAGAAAGGTTCTACCCTAGATTTAGTTGCAACCTATCCTCATTCAAATGGACATGTCATTGCCACATACACACAACACAAGTGTCAAGTGACACACACACATTAACACATCACACTACACATGGCTTGTCCATTGGAAAACACGTAACACCAATAATATTATATTAACAAGCACAAACATTACACTTAACTATTACAAAATAAAATACATCACAACGAGGCTTCATCTCTTTCATAAAGAGCAACCTTGGTTTTTCACTGATTCCACATAGGTCTAATATTGATTCCCCGAATTAGTACCATGGTCATATTTCCTACACACTAAGTTTGAATATTAGTAGTCCAAGGAGATAATAAGCATCAAAATGAAATATGCATTATTTGAAGCTTCTACTAACATTTACATAATCAAATTCATTTATGCATTCGTAAGCATCACTTAAACATTTAACTTCCATTTCATTGTTAAAAAGTCCGCTATGGGTTGTCCCAAGGTTAAAAATGACCCTTTCCCATAGGTATACCAAGTGGCGTAGTTATATTTGACTTTAACTACACCATAGGGGCTCATTTAACCCTCCCAAAACCCATCTAAAGTTTACATACGAATTTATCTTGCTTTGACCATGCTCAAGGCTCTTAACCAAATGTAATATCATGGCTCCCCAAAAAGGTTCTACCCTAGGTTTAGTTGCAACCCATCTTCACTCAAATGGACATGTCATTTCCACATACACACAACACAAGTGTCAAGTAACACACACACATTAACACATCACAATACACATGGCTTATCCATTTGAAAACACATAACACCAATAACATTATATTAACAAGCACAAACATTACACTTAACTATTACGAAATAAAATACTTCACAACAAGGCTTCATCTCTTTCATAAAGAGCAACCTTGTTTTTTCACTGATTCCACATAGGTCTAATCTTTATTCTCTAAATTAGTACCATGGTCATCTTTCCTACACACTAAGTTTGAATATCAGTAGTCCAAGGAGATAATAAGCATCAAAATGAAATATGCATTATTTGAAGCTTCTACTAACATTTACATAATCAAATTCATGTATACATTTGTAAGCATCACTTAAACATTTAACTTCCATTTCATTGTTAGAAATCACTTTGTATCATAATTGAATCAATTCATGATTTTCCAATTAACCGTATAAACATCAATCGTACACCAGATCAATATCCATAACACAAAATCCATAATTGTATCATAAAGTAGTAAACTAATCTTAATGGCCAAAGTGTTTAAATGCTAATCAAACATGCTAGCCTTTTAATTTATCCAATCTAAAGTTTTCAATGCATTATCCCTCTAATTATCAAAACACCTATCATTTTTCTAAACCATAACTTATCTATAGAATATACAATTTATTTATCCTAATTCAATCCGCTTTATTCAAACACTTAGTTTTTAGATGTAATAATGAGTAATTCAATAACCCTAATGTAACATAATGCTTTCAAAAGGGCAATCAATGAACGAATAACAAATAGGGTTAAATCTTGGGAGGATACTATATGTTCATTTATGCAATAATAACTCATCCATGACCCTAAGAGTGTCAATCAAGAGATGGAAATGAGGGAGGCACTACAAAGTGGCAATCCAAAAGGTAAAGCTATTTGAACTAGTAAGCACAGTAGACCCAATAATTTCAGAGGTTATAACCTTGATTCAAAATTTATGCACGTTAGATCAACTCACCAAGGAGTATACTGACAAGATAGCACATATTGATGCTAATATTCAAGCAAGTGCACAAGGTCTCACAAACAGTGAAGAGGCAATCAAATTGCACAATGAGTAGCTCAAGAAAGCTAGGAAGCTAAGACAAGATATACAGATTGCAGAAACAAAGTTTAGAGATGAGGTGAATGAGCTTCAAGCTCAACTCTTACCTACTCTCACATTACTGCAGCAACATATGACAAAGGCAAGAGCACTCATTGCCACCTGAGAAATGTCTGTCCTAGTCAACATTTATGATATGCATGCTAGGATTGAGCTAGAGCACATGGCATTAGAACTCCTCAAAGAAAAAAGGGAGAAAATGACAGAGGATATAAAGAACACCCACTCCCACATTCTTGACACACTGTAAGTTACACATTTTTGATAACTTATAAGTTGTACATTTTTGTCATGAGTATCAAAAAAAGGGGGAAACGATATGTACAGTCAATCAGAAAAAGGGGAAATAAGGAGGAAATGATTTGTACAATCA
This sequence comes from Thuja plicata, assembly GCA_018584345.1. Classification (NCBI taxonomy): domain Eukaryota; kingdom Viridiplantae; phylum Streptophyta; class Pinopsida; order Cupressales; family Cupressaceae; genus Thuja; species Thuja plicata. The sequence continues at coordinate 217,701 of MU225854.1, read as the reverse complement.
ATCATTAGAATGAGGAAAGAACAAAAAGGAGTTTGTATAGTACAAAGGCAAGTATACATGTACATATACTTATACTATACCGATGCATACAGTTAGGGGGAGTCATACAATGACAAGGATATATACATGGTGTACATACTAAACACTTTAGTATTATGCACATATCAGTTTTTGATACTAATGTCAAAGGGGGAGATTGAAGACATTATATTTTTCCATTAGTATATGCAAGGAAAAACATGATAAACACCATGGGTTTAATACTACATCGACAGACAGGGCACAGGACTACCCGACACCAAGGCTACCGATACTGCTAAGTACAAAGCATCCTGACAAATACTATTTAGTCTTACTCGATGACAAAAAGGACAAAGAAACACGACGAGTGACCAACAGTGCAACCTGATGATACAGTCAAGAGTGGAACCCAACAGATGAAGGGAACTCGACAATCAGTTCAAAGAAGGAACACCGATAGACTTTTAGTTCACACCGATGATTAAGAACCGACAATCTATCACATCCCGCAAAAAGTGGATCTCACTTTCCACGTCAAATAAATCACTAAAGTTTTATATTTATCTTCTTGATTTGTTTTAAATCCATTACGTGTGGAGAAAGCAATGTAATTATTATTGTTTTTATCAGTTTAACTATTTTAAAATATGCAAACTAAAAGATCAAGGTCAAGTTGTATACCTTGGATCTAGAGTTAACATTGTAATGCGTGATTCTAAAATAGGTCAAATACTTGTATAAATAGATGCTCAATCAATTATGAACATGT
>MU225854.1:195611-209309 GCA_018584345.1 Thuja plicata | reverse complement strand
AACCCTAGGCTCCACAATGCACATCAACAACAAACAACAACATCAACAACAAATCTGCCTGCCGAGAATGAAGCCCAGGATGCCTATTTATTCTTTTTTCTCCACTTTCTCCAAAAACTTCTAGAACTTTATTTTATTTTATTTATTAAGTGACTTTATAAAAATATTTTATAATTCAAATCACTTTATTAAATTAATTAAATATAAAGTTACCTTTTAATATTTATTTATTTGATAACTTTATAAATAATTAACTTAATACCACTTATTTATTTAATTAAAATAATTAATTAGTCATCCTCATAAAATATTCATTATTTTGGATAACTTAATTAATTAAATTAATTAAATCAAATTACCTCCAAAATGGGGACATTACATTCTATTTTTCTCATTCTTCATCACTTGCATATTCAATTTGTTGTCCTTTCCTCTGAGCTATTCCCACCACTTCTAATATAGCAATGTTTTGTCTCAGCATATCAAAAATAGTTGGATCTACATTCCTTGCTCCACCTCTAGCATTTCTTCTGGCCATCTTCACAATATTCAATAGTTGTAGGTCAGATCCTCTCTTCCCCCACCCACAAGAAAAACCTAGGTTGCAAAACCTTGCTCTAATGCCACTTGATGCAGTCAAGGACAGTGGGAACTCATAGAGTTCAAAAAAATCCTTGTAGCAAGAGTCACACAATAGAAGCCAACAAGAGAACAAGGAAATGAATGCAAGATAAAAATCCTTATTAGCATACAATCAGTTATATGAGACTACTGCAAGTAGCAATACATTCTAGGCATGCAAGCCTGGTTGAAACCTTCAACAGGTTATCTTTTTATGCGATCTGCAATCAACATCAACTACATGAACCTTCGATAGGTACTTTCTTTCGTCTGATCTCTAGATCATATCTCTATAGGTGCTAAGGTTCTATTATATTCTATCTCCCATAAGAAATCAACTACAAGATCTTATAAAGCCTTTGCAAGCATCAGGTCGGCCTAGAAAGATTACATTTTCCAATGAAGAGAAAATGTATTACAACATATAGGTCGGGACTCAGATCATAAGGATCTCCTTCCAATGAATGGAACATGAATCACGATCCCATGAGTAGGTCGGTCATAGACATAACATCATCGAGAAATGAGTCGTTACGCTTCGCCAAACAAGAAATCCTCTGCAAGATTGGAAAGCATAAAAACTGGCCGGAAAATATGAAGAATAGTACAATCCCATCAAGAATTTGCAATATCTAATTCTTGAAGCAACCAAATAATGTGCAAAACTAAGAGAAGGTTCAACACGATGCCACAAACATGTTGTATGGATCGCAACCACAAAGATCCAAACTGAATGATTGCAGAAAGAAACTCAGAGACAGATCAAACAGGAAAACAAATATTTTTGGTTGATGCAAGATTGTCAAGAACCCAAGATGCTCTTGCATAAACATTCTAAATCTTAGAGTGAAAATCATTGTTCAATGCATTTGTGAGGGCATCATTAATCCTATATTACATTCCAAGGTCAACTCTTTGGATTCCAAGCAGTAAATCCAAGCATCTTCATGGATTTGAGCGATTACTACATCCGTTAATGAGGGTTTATGCAAGGTAAATCAACAATTTGTCTTTTACAATTTTCCTTTATGCAATTTCTATCATATTTCAAGGTTGAGTCCAAAATAGGGGTTTTACCAAGGTAAACCCCTTCTCCCAACCTTTTCCCCATTTTTCAATGTGTAGAAATAGGTTACAATGTTGTTAGATCTTTTTCTGGGAAATACAAGAATAGTTGCAAATCCTATGAAAATTTCACCCAAAAGTGCTAGGTACACATCGACTCCCACTCTATCCCTAGGTACACATCGACTTTTGCCATGTCCCTGCCATTTTTTATTAAAAAATTTGGTACATGTCAGTTCTGTCTTCAGATTTCCATTTTTTCGTAAGTTTCATCTCGATATCAGTTTTCATGAGTCTGTTTTAATAAACATTTTGGTGACTTTTCTAATAGATCAATCACATTACATAATCATTCCCATTTCATATCAATTACATTTTTAGTGAAGGACATGCCATATTTCCAATTAGAGCTCAAGTAACCTCTTGATACTATTGGAGATATTCTTACTTCCTAATGTGTATTCGAGGTAATGGGGAAGTAATTCACTTAGTATATTTTATGTTGCATTGCTCTCCCCATTTTCCCATTATACAACATGTAGTTGTATTTTGTTTGTACACAAAAAAAGAGACACCAACTTGTGAGAGTTGAAGCGCCTGGCACTGTGATAGTTGATTAGAGAGGGCCATCAAATAATTTAGACTTAATTGTAAATGTATTAGTTCCAAATAACTATAGTAACATTGTTGAAAACAGTCAAAGTGATACAAAAAGTAAAACAAGCAGCATGCCTAGTGGGGTTCAAGTGATGGAAGCTAGAAATCTAATTATATATGTGCAAGTTCTCAAACATGTTGCTCGAAACTATAACCCAAAAAATGAGCTTGGAAGAGGTTGATTTGGTGTTGTATATAAGGGCCAACTAGACGATGACACCAAAATTGCAGTCAAAAGAATGGATGGAAGCATTTATTGCAAGAGAATGAATGAATTCTAGTCATAACTATCAATTTTGTCAAAAGTTTGGCATAAACACCTAGTTTCCCTATTGGGTTACCACATTGAGGGAAATGAACGACTCTTGGTATATGAGTACATTCCTCAAGATGCCCTCAATAGGGATCTATTTGATTGAGCCAAGAAAAATTGTGAACCAATTTCATGGAAGAAACAACTCAACATAGCTTTAGATGTTGCAAGGGGAATAGAGTACCTGCATATCTTAGCCCGTAGAAGCTTTATTTATAGAGACCTTAGGCCTTCTATTATACTTGTTAGGGATGATTTTCATGCTAAGGTTTCAGATTTTGGATTGGTGACGTTGGTACCAAAGGGAAAGTATTCTGTTGAGACAAGATTAACAGGCACTTTTGGATATTTAGCGCTTGAATATGTAGATATTTCCTTACCTTCCTTTCTCACCTCAAAGTTTGTGGTAACATATTTCCACAAAAAAAATTGTATAAGTTATTTTGGGAATTTATGTGGCCTTAAAATGAATTCGTATAGTATATATAGGGAAACCATTTTGGCATGGTTTTTTCAATAATCAAGAAATTATATAATAATGAGATTCTTATACACTACATAGATTTTTGCAGGAAATGAATTGGAATTGTTTCTAGTATAGAATGACCTTGCAAAGGTCAAGAATTTGCTTAGGATTTTTTCGTAGGTTTAGATGTTGGGAATTTCTTTTAATTTTGATCAGTCTATAACTTGGATTGATTCTAATGTTTTATCATCCTTTTTGTTGTGTTAGTTATTGGGAAAATTACCACAAAAGTGGATGTGTTCACTTTTGGTGTTGTGTTGATGGAGCTTATAATAGGAAGGAAGACACTAGATGAAAACGATGCTAAAGAGAGCATGCATTTGGTATCATGGTCCTGGCGAATGAACTCAAACAAGGAATCATTCTTGAAGGCAATAGATTAAGTTTTAGAAGTGATAGATGAAATGTTAGAGAGCATGTGCACTATTGCAAAAGCAGGTCATTGCACTAATGAGGCATTTTTCTATTAGAAGTCTCTTCCTTTTTGTCATTGTATTTATGCGTCAGTGTTCTGTAGCCGATTTGAGGAAAAAATCCCTTGATTCTCGAAACCAATGGATGAAACCCCTTTGGCCCCCTTCGACAGACTCTCATCTAGGGGTTGTAACTGTGCTAAAGATAATCTCTTTGTTGGTACGTCACAACTGTATACAATACACAAGATTCAATTATGGAGAAATGTTTGCAGGTTTGGCATGCGAATATGTTGTTATCTATCTGTGTAATTCAGTTTTATGGTACAACAAAATACATATTTCACTGTGGTGTGTTGTTTATAAATTTGGATGTAATAAGTTAGTTATAGAATTCCTTGTAGAGGTTATCACATTAGCATGTATTGAAGGCAATATCACTAACCGAAACTGCTCATTTATGAGTGGAAAAGGAACAGTTCATGGTGGAGTGGATCATTGAGTTGTAAGAAAATCCAAATGGGATGACCAAAAGAGATAAACTATTGAGTAAGAGTGTGTTGTTTCAAATAGCCTAAGAAGTGGCAAAGAAAGTTGCGTGTGTCAATCCAAACTAAAGGTTGGAAGAATTGAAGAAGAAAGTAAGGTGTATCTGCCATGGGAAATGGCTAAGAGAGATAAACTATTGAGTAAGGGTGCAGTTTTGCACATAGCCCAAGAAGTGGGAAAGAAAGTTGCATGCATTAATCGAAACCAAAGGTTGGATGAGTTGAAAGAGAAAGCAATGCACAAAAGCAATCGAGAGCAGACATTGTAGAGTTTAAAATCTCAAAGACACCCTTCGTAACTATTTGTGCCATTTCTTTGGTTATGTGCAATAGTGCACAACTTTTCAAAAAAAAAAACTCTTTAGCCACTCCATATGGTTCTACTTACAACTCAATAATTCATTCTATATTAAGTGTAACATCTAGGACTTGATCTCTTTCTTACTCACAAAGCAGGAATTTGTTGACTCTGATACCACTTAAAGCAAATGTTTAATGAGTTGAAAGAGAAAGCTAACCACAAAACAAATAGAGCTAACATTTTAGAGATTAAAAAGTTGAAGACATCAAAGAAAACTAAGGCAAGAAAAATTTAGTAAATTAGATTTAGATTCATGAGAATACGATGCAAAAAAGACATATCTAAAATATTACAAATTAAATTAATGTATCTTTATGTGTATAAGAATTGTATCTATCTAATATATTGACTTATATAATTTCCTATTGATGTAATCCTTGCATCTTGTTCAGATGCAAGTGCTAGTATTTAAATTATGTTAAAAATTCATTTTATTTTTAATGTCATTTCTTAGGTAATAACTAATGTCTAAGAATTAATTAAAATTTGAAGTATTAGTTTAGAAGATACTATCAATTGGGTCAAAGTATATTTAATATTGTCTTTTTAGGTAATAACTAATCTACGATGCATCTAATATTTGAATTATGCATATTAATTGGTAGTTTTTTTATTATTATACAAATGAAGTCTATAGGTTCATCACTCTAAGTGTTTTTCTTTTTATAATTGTTATAAGTGTTCAATTTGTATTATATATCCACATATTTTTAACAACACATCAAATTCTACCCTACAGTCTCTTGACACCATAAACCTACTTCTATAGTAGCTATTATTGATTGCTTTCAATTGCAGAGTTTATGTTTTCATTAATAAATTCTACAAAAATAATATATTAAGCTTATATCTAATCTTTGTATTAAAACTAACACTATAATGACAAAGATTGAATTTTCAATCTAGAAGCAAAAGACGCTATCTAAAGAATGCCTCGAGAATATCAAATTTTAAATATTTTTATAAGATTTTTATATTTTCTTTATTTATACTATTTTTAATTTTAGTTCTAATAATAAATCTCATGATGGCTCGTTAAGGGGCAGAGTTGGGTTAATCTAGCATTGGATAAGATGGATGAGATCAAATGGAAACGACCAGAGGAAGGTTGGATTAAAATAAAATTTGATGGAGCCTCGTGTTAGCACTGTCAAAAAATTTCCATGGTTCCAAGGTTTTTCAAAGTGTTTGAGTCTGGTTTTAAGTCCTTTGTGTCTCTAGTTCTTAAACCATTGGTCTGTCTTGGAAAAAAGGCTCCTAAACCCTAAAACCCGCAGTATGTTATAAAATGAAGTTACCTTTTTTCAAGTCACTCAAGTGACTTTACCCATGTGCTTTAAGTTGTCGTTGGCAGGGCCATCTAATATTCCCTAAGTCCTAGCGAGGTTTACTTTAAATTTTCCTAAAGTCCTAAAGTCACCGCGGCTTTTTATTTCTCCCAGGTGTCGAGCAAGTTCTTTTGTATCCAACAACTCGCACATTCCCTTGATTGAAAAATGCAAAAAGAATATCCTTCAAGGAATTGCGCCTAAGTGACAAGTGGCAGACAGTAGGACCTAGCTGGAGATAAAGTAAGGTTAAAGAAAGGGTAGATTTGTTTTAATCTAACGACAGGCGCTTTTCCTTGATCAGATGTTGCATGTTGTTTATTCATCAAGGAATCACGCTCTGCTGACACCTGTCCATCCTAAGGTGCATCATAAGATCATGAGGTCAGCATGTTCAAAAGCTAGCGGCAGGTTTGTGCACTGTTAGATCTATTTTCATCGCACGGTTGACACGTATCCATTATCTGGAGCTGTAGGGCAATTATTCTTTGCGGCTTCGTGCCTGTGTGACACATGGAAAGTGCCCGAGGTTAAAGAAAGGTTAATGTGCAGTTAAATATCTTTTGATTGAAATATGGGCATTATGCCTTGATCCGAAGATGCAAGGTAATTATTCATCAAGGCATCGCGCCTTTGCGCTATGTAGAAGTTGGTGGGACAGGGTCAGGGTTGCACTATTTATGGAACCATCAGATCAATTTATATCCTACGGTTGTCGCAATGCCTTAAACAAAAGGTGATCAAATTTTTTATTCCATCAAGGCATCACGCCTGAGTACCACGTGTCTATGGCGGGGCCAGGCTAAGGTCAAAGGGAAGTTAAAGGAAGGTCAGATCATATCATATCAGATCGTGTGGTTGACGTTATCCCTTAAACTCAAGATGCACGATGATTACTCATTGAGGGAACCCACCTATGTGACACGTGGAGATAGTGGGACCTGGTCGAAAATAAATAAAAGGCAAAGCATCGAGCGGTTTCAATCTAATCTGACAGTTGGCACATTGCCTTGAAGGAAAGTTGCATGTGTTTTATTCATTGAGGCATTGCGCCTAAGTGACACCTATCTAGATGAGAGCGTAGGTTTAGATTTCTGAAGGAAGATAAAGGTAGATCAGATTTATTTCAATCTAATGGCTGGCACATTGCATTCATCATGAGTTGTTTAAAAGATAGTCATTGCGGGATTGCAACAAAGTGACACATTACATTCTGAGATCTTGGTGCCCGGGTGTTTAAAAGAGGATCGACGACCGCATTTTAAAAGCTAATAAAGGGTTTGATCTTAGTCGTTGATGGATTTTTTTGTGCCAGGTGTAGCCATCACATCTGATATTTGAATTTTTAAATGTTTTCCTGAGGGTTTTGAGGCGGTGGACTATGTCTTTTGCTACAGGAGAGTAAATTAGTGAATCTAATCTTTTGGGTCATTTTTATGTAATTAAGGGATGCTGCCAAGATTAAAATCTGATTGCTTGGAATATTTTCAGGGAACATTAATGATATGAATGGTGGTCTAGGGTTTTCTGATCAAATTTATATATCTTTTTAAAACCCTTAGCTGACTCCCTATCTTTTATACTTTGATGGTGGATCTGTTCCCAAGTCTGGTGGTTGGAGGATTAGATTTCCTTTGAAGACATACATTCCTTGATGAGTTTAGACAAACATAGACATTCCATTTTCCTTTGTTAGGGAATTTTCTTTAAGGATTTAAGGTGGTTGACAGCTACAGATCAGATTGTGCAGAGTGGATTGATGACAGAGTTTAATTCTAGTTGAAGGTAGGGTATTTGAAATGAGTTAATGCATTTAATATCTTGAATGACCTAGTTGTTGATTTTTTGCCCTAAAATGATCTGAAGCTTGTTGCAATCCTTGTTCTATAAAAGAATTTCCAAGATCAATTAGTAAGGGCTGGAAACTTGGGGATGTTGTTGTTCATCAGTTTTGATCTAGGATCAAATTAAATGATGTTATGAATAAAACATAAGTTCATTTGATATGCACAAGGATTTTATAAGAAGTGTATGGTCTAAGTTGCTCGTATTTATGGATTTGAACCTTTGACAGTAGTTGGTTTCTGTGTCCTGCATCTATAGTAGAGATATTTCCCAATGGATAAAGCACTGACCAGGAATTAGTATTTCTATGTTGATACATGTCTAGTTTGGTTTGGATATATTTGGCCCTTTAAAACATCAAAACCATCTCAGTTTCATTTTGATTTTTGTGGTTGTTGGTTGTTATTCTTCATGGTGATTGAGAGTCAATGAATGACTGGTTATCATTTAGTACTTTCTTATCATTATCTAATGTTAAAATCCAAAATGAGTTGTAAAGTGTTGTGTATTGAACTGGATTAGGTACACTCGCCTTGGCCTTGCAGAGCCAGAAGTGCAGAGGGAAGTCTTGTCCCTATAGTTGGTCTAGTTACCTTTAAGATCTTCCCATATTTGGAGCTAACCACTCTTAAAATCAATCTCAAGGTATATTGGTGCCTTTCAAAGCATAAACATTTTTTAAAACCAACAAAATGTCAACTCTACTGGGTTGTTGACCTTTGAAAGCACAGAGATACTCTTTCTTATTTCCTTGTTGTTATCCTTGTCTTGTAAAACCTTTTGTAGTATTCATATAAGGTAGTGTTGTATTTTCCCAACTTGTTTTGGGGTGGTGACTCGAAGAAATCTTTGTAGCAGTGTTGAGTAATACTTATTATTTTATACACACTTCCTCAATATGAGTAATAGGAGTACCAGATCTTGCGTGAAAGAACATCCTAAAGATAAATTGGAAGGTGGACTTCTAACTACTTCCAGGGTTGGTCAGCCTCGAAAAGAAAAGAAAAATAAAGATAATCCATCTCAAAGGAGACAAGAGGAGAAGACTAGTATAGAGGATCCAATCCAACACAGTCATGAAGGGAATACACCAGATTATGAAGAGGCTGCAGATTCTCGATTGGGTACATATGAAGATTACACTTCTCTTGATGAGAGAGAAGAAGAGGAATCTGACACCACTCCCTCAGATTCTAAAGATTCCTTTTATGAAGCTGTTGAATTAGAAAAATGGTTGGCCTTTATAAAACATAGAAACAAAGAGAAGAAGAATAAGAAAAGACAAGAGCCACTTAGAAATGACCAATTGAGAAGGCAATCGTTGAACCATCAGGAAAAAAATTATGTTGAAGAACCTAAGAGGGTTGAAGTGGAACCTATCACCCACCAAAATGTTGATACTCAAATCCCTAAGGATAAGGGAAAGCAGAAGATGACAGGAGTTGAAATAAATGAACCTAAGAGTCACAAAATTCTAGTGGATCTAGTGTTTAGATTGGACACTAAATCTGAGAGGGCTAAAAGGGAGTGTGATTTTAAGACCCAAGAACTTCAGAGAATAAAATGGGAGGCTTCTACTTTAGAGATGAAGAGGGATATTGATTTTATCAGACAATCTTCTGGGATTTCTCGTGTTGATGTTGAGATTGTTGCAACATCAAATGCCAAAGCATCTACTTTCAAGGTTGGTGATCCATTTCAAAGGAGATCAGTTCTTGTAGAAAGATACATACAATTTTCTTTTATTGGTATCCCTGGTTATCCTAATCATATTCCAAAGGAAATTAGAGATAGACTTCCTAAATTTGTTGGAAATAATGTCATCACCTGTGAAGATCATTTAAAGAAGTTTACTAGGAAAATGGGTAGAAGGGAAGATGGGAAGCTTACTAGGATCAATCAAAAGGAATTAGAAAATAAAAATAACATGGCTCCCAATAATGATAGGTCATCCTTTAACAGTTTTAGTCGGCAGCCAAGGATGCAAAATTTCCCCTATAATACCCAATGGAAGGATGGGAAGACCAATCTCCAACCAAAGAGAGATAAAACTGATAATAAGACCCTCGATCCTCTGCAAAGAAACTCTGTTAACATGTATAATGATGCTTATTGGTGTGAAGCTTGTCAATCCCCATACAATATTGATTATTGTGATGTTGCCTCGAATGTATATGCAAGTGAGGAACAAGGAGACGAGGAAGATGATTTGTAAGATGACAGTGCTTTTGCTATGACCTATTCATATCCATGTCCAGAAGTAGATTAGAATGATGAAATTGTGAATGTGTATGTGTATGAGGTGTTGAAAAACATCATTGTGCTTGTGAGTGCATTGTGTTTGATTTTTATCGATGGATGTTTACATTTGAGATATCTGGTATGTGTTAAAAAAACATAGACATGTCCAAAGATAGTGTTAAAAACACTGGTTATGGTGGTGTTGAAAAACACCAATTTGTGTCAGTAGTGAGTTGTCCTTGAGAAGTGACAAGATTACTGACGCTAGACGTAAACCAAAGATGCAATCAAATGGGGGGCCTATTCCCCCAAGAAACGATGACTGACTTGATGTATGTTGTGAGGAAAAACAAGATTTGATTTCCCCCAAGCGTATGGACCTAAATCAAATGTCAAGTCAGAAGGGTTCGCAAAGGAACTAGAGTGTCACGAAAGTGACCAAAAGCTATGTACAAGGTAAAGCAAAGAAACGTCAAGACCGAGTATCGATAGATAAAGCATTTAAGGATAACTCCAACTGTAATGAATGTGAGCAATCCCAATAGTACAGTGACAGTGGGCAGACGCAGTGAGAACCACTGGTGACTGACATGAGAGAGATGCTCAAGTGAAGAGATCATAGAACTAGCTAGACATCAATAGGTAAACGCAGTGAGAACCACTAGTGACTAATGTGAAGAAGATCTTTAAAAGATAATAGGCCAATATCCCCTAGATTAGGAGAGTTTCCCTGAGAGTATGACCAGTTTCAGTCCATGTGAGTTGGTGTCTTGACGGGAACTAAAAGAAAATGAAAGCAGAAAAGCAGCAATGCAGGAAAGCAAATGTGTGAAGCCAAGTGGTGTTGCGATAGATATAGCATTGTGGAACAAGAGGCGCATGTTTACCAGGTTTTCACCTTCTTGGTAGAAATTTGTTTTGCTACCATGATGCCTGTTTGCCAGGTTTTCATCAATGGCACTTTTTCTCTTTTTCTCTTTTTTTGTATTTTGCAATTTTTTAATTTTTTTGTATTTTTGGAATATATGATTTTTTTTTGGAGATACATCAAAGCACCTATTGCTAGGTTTTCACTAAGATGATCATTTTTTCAGGACTTTTTCAAATTTTTAGAATTTTTTCAGGACTTTAGTATATACATGAGCACACTGAAGATGTCTCAGCTGTAGAACCACTTTAGATCAAGAGCGTTGATGGGCTCTTTGAGTTGTTCTCCTTTAGTAGTAGAGAGTTGATAGGTACCAGACCCAAACACTACAGTAAAAATATACAGACCAAGCCAATTTTGTTCAAACTTCCCTTTCTAGATCCGATGTTGCTGATTGTTTGGGTTATCCCTCAGAACGGGGTCACCTGCTTGGAAATCCCTTGGTCTAACCTTCTTGTTATAGCTCTTGGATATCCTTTTCTGGTATGATCTAAGGTGATCGAATGCCACTTGATGATGTTCATCAAGTAATTCTAGCTCTTGCAGCCAAGATATTCTGTTATCTTCATCAGTAATGAGGCCTTTCAAAGAGACTCGCAAAGAAGGAATCTCAACCTCAATTGGTAACACAGCATCTGCTCCATAAACCAAGGCATAGAGAGTAGCCCTTGTTGGTGTTCTTATGCTTGTCATGTATTCCCAGAGAGCTGGATTGATCTAGAGATGTCAATCTCGTCCAGATTTATGCACTGTACGATGCAGGATCTTAAGGATTGTCTTGTTGGATGCTTTCGCCTGTCCATTATCCTGAGGATAATAGATGGAAGACCAATGTTGAGTAATTTTAAACTTAGAGCATAGCTCTGTCAAATCCTTGTTTTTGAATTGTCCCCCATTATCAGTGATTATTGCTGAGGGTACACCATGCCTGCAGATGATGTAGTTGAGAATGAACATAGCTACTATTTTTCCATTGGTAACGGTGAGAGGGACTGCCTCCACCCACTTAGTAAAATAGTATGTAGCTGTGATTATAAAATTATGGCCATTGGAGGACGAGGGGTAAATATGACCCATGAAGTCAAAGGCCCATTGTTGAAATGGCTAGAAAGTAATGAAGGGAATCAGATCCGTGGCTAGAGCATGAATCAGAATACCATGTAGTTGACATTGTTTGTAAGACTTAGCAAACTGTGTTGCTTCTTTTTACATATCTGGCCAATAGTAACCAGCTCTAATAAGTTTATGGGCCAATGTCAGGCCATTAGAGTGAGACCCACATATGCCTTCATGCACCTCTACTAACGCTTGTTTGGATTCATCAGGTTCTAAACACCTAAGGAGGGTACTGTCTAGACCACATCTATACAAGTCATTAGCGATGATGACGAACCGTGAAGCACTGCAGATTAAGTGACGTTTCTCATTCTAGGAGTAAGTGTCTGGAACAATCTGGTCATGAAGGTAGGAAAAGATATGATGGTAGCGAGATGAGTCATGTCCTATGATAGAACAGATCATCCGGGAATCAGGGGAGTCATAGGCTAGGTAGTGTAACGTCTCCACTAGGAATTCATGTCAAAAACTATTTGCAGGCATCTGTAGCATGGAGGGAAGAGTAGCCATGGCGTCTATTGATTTATTATCTTCCCTTGGAACTTTTTGAAATTTTATATGAGTAAAATACTTTTTGAGATCATCAACCAACCGTTTATAAGGCACCAACTTGTCGTCCCTTGTCTGATAGATATCATTAACTTGATTGATGACTAACTGTGAATCTCCAAGAAATGTATGTGGTAAATTTGGCCTTGTTAACTCACCATACACTTCAACATAGTCCTTCTTCACCAGGTACACACAAGAATGAATATGAGATTATTCATCTTGTCTGCCTGCATGATTCGACCTGTTGCCTTCTATCCAAACGGGGTTTTTGAAATTTCTCTCAAAACAAGAGTCTCACAACCATAGACCAATCTAGGAACGAAGGATTTTTCTCCATGAATGCAATGCAATGCAAGATTATTCTAAGAAATGAAAGATGTGAAATTATTCTAAGACATGATTTCTATGCAATTATTCTCAAAATTGAAACTATCTTATTGCAATAATGAAATTGTTCTATATGAGATGATTAAGAAATGTGACAATAATTCAGTATTCTAACAATGCAAAAGTGAGTGGGGGTTTGAATGAGAGAATGAGAGTTCTTTTATAGACTCAGAGATGATCAGAATAGAAACCTTCCTCTTTGAAATAAAATAGATAGAAAATCCAGTTTCAATTAGAAAGTTTTATTCAAAAGAATACAATAAATTGTTTTCTTTCTTCTTTAGCTATTTTCTTTCCTTGATTTAATTATGTTTTATTTGAATTAAATTGTTTTCTTTCTCTTTAAAGCACAATTAATTCAAAGATTCTATTCCTGAACAGAAGAAAGATTTTTGAGAGATTATCCAATTAATTAAATAAATATGACCTCATAATTGCTTTTTCTCAATTATTTGAATAATTAAATTCAATTATTGAAATGAGGATATTTATTTAATAATTAAATATAATTTAATTCCTTTTCATGTGTCTTAGCTAAAGAGGGTGAATTTAATTTAATTAAAGTGCTAGGACTTTATTAATTAAATTAATTCGATCACAAGGTTTGTTTAGCCAAATAGATATTTAGGAATTAAATATAATGTATGATTAATGTAGATTTAGAATTTTTTACATTTGACACTTAGGTCAAGTAGAGTCAGTTAAAACTCAGAATTGCCTAGTACAATAGGACTTTGATGATTCAGAAGAATGACAAATGCAACAAAATTGGTTAGGGTTGCAAGATGCCAATTTTG
>MU225854.1:176106-195561 GCA_018584345.1 Thuja plicata | reverse complement strand
ACAAAATTGGTTAGGGTTGCAAGATGCCAATTTTGGGGTGTTACATTTTGCCCCTCTTTGAATTGATGTGCGAGCAGCACATTGATTCAAAGAATAGTCTGATGCCTGAAGCACAGAAGAATAGATTGAAAATTGATGATGCAAAGATTTCAAAGCCATCTCTAGAACAGAGCTTGACTCTCCGGAGTCTAGGTTAGGTTGCCAAGATGCCGGTCAAGTAGAGTTTTTGAGGGTCATCTTTAGAACAAAGTTTGATCCTCAGGGTTCTAGGTTAGAATGCCCTGATACCTAATAGATTTGATATATTTCACAAGACTATCCCCAGAATGAGGATCAACCTTAAGGAGTCAGGGTTAGAATGCCCTGATACCTGTCCAAAAATATAGTGAATAGAGATTTTAGGGCTATCTCCAGAATGAAGCTTAGTCCCCCAATATCTAGGTTATATTTCCCAGACACTGGTTAGATTGATATCTTTCACAAGATTGTCCTCAGAACGAGGCTCAACCTTCAGGAGTCAGGGTTAGAATGCTCTGATACCTGTCTCAAAAGATAGTAAGATAGAGGTTCAGAATCATCTCCAAAATGGAGCTTGATTATCAGGAGTCAGGGTTAGATTGCCCCAATACCTATCCCAAAAGATAATTTTTTGAGAACCATCTCCAAAACAGAGCTTGATCCTCAAGAATCTGAGTTAGATTGCTCAGATACTTGAAAGATTCAACAAGATGTAAGGAACAAAGATGCCCTTATTGATTGTGGAGTATCCAGTTTTGACTGTGAGGTACGAAAAACTGAACATGCCCCAAGTAATGAGAACTTTTGAAAATCAGATCAGATTGATTGAAAAATAGATTCAATGATGTAATCATCCTGCCCCCTTGGGAGGGAAATTGAAAGATGACACACCATAATGATGATGGAGAGCAAAAAATTGCAGATAGATGTTGAATCGGAGATCAAGAAGAATGTAGAACAGATTACGGAAGAATGTGAAAGATTCAGAATCAATTTCAAGCGATTTTGAGGTCTGGTTGACCAATTTTGACTAGGGTTGACCAAAGTTGACTAGAGTTGACTTTGAGGAAAAAAGTCAAAGATTTGAGAAAATGATGATATGATAAGATTCTGACAAGAAAGCGACATCAAAAAGTTGACTACACAAGCGTTTGATCGCGTCGGTCCTAAAAATTTTGAAATGCAATTTTGAGCTCTATAGAAGTGTCAGATTTTGAGTTTGATCACAAAAATGGATTCAGAGCGGTCAAATTAGGTAATGGTGAGGTTTTTGTGCAAAATAGAGCACTTTGAAAAATTAGGTCAAAACCTATATAAGGACGAAAAGGTCATTTTCAAATCATTTCAACCTTTGACTTTGTGAGAATTGAGCTCGGAGCCAAAAGACAAAATGGTGGTCCCCTACAGCAGTCACCGATTTGAGCGATCAAGGAGACACAGTCGGCCCGCAACGCATGGACCTCCCGTAAGTAGTCGACAAACCTCTCCGTAATTCAAATTTCATTCATTTCGGTCAATTTTTGCTCATTTTTCACATTTTTTAAGAATTGATTTGTAGGTATTCGCGTGAAGAAGTAATTTCTTTGAGCGTCCCGTAGGGAAATCTCGCACGAAGAAACTATATTTTGCGCCATTCGGTGAGGAATCTCGTGTGAAGAAACTGTATTTTGCGCCATTCGGTGAGGAATCTCGTGCGGGAGAGTACCCAGTTTCGCGTGAGAAACCCTTATAGAGGGAGTTTTCTTGCGTGACTCATCATTAAATTTCACATGAAAGGTCAATGTCACGCAATTTGAAGAACTTCTTCGCACAAAAAATTGCTTCTTCGCATGGGAAAATGTGATCAAAAAGAACATGAAATCAGTCTGTGTCACATCCAACAGCTTTTACGTCAGCATTGTTATGGTCTTTATGATGTCTTAAATACTTTATTATCTCATTATGCTTTGATTATCATAGATTACTGATTGTGCTTTTTTGTTTGTATGTCTTGTAGGTTGACTTTCCAGACTTTGCATCCAGATCGCACCACCCGGCCATCAGTAGATTGGTATCACAGTTGGATGATGCCGAGATAGCTCATATAGGTACTTTGGGATTGAGTTCACTATGTGATGTACTCGAGATTCGGGTAAATTACAGATTACTAGGAGCCTTGGTCGAGCGTTTCCATTCAGAAACGAACACATTCTATTTACCACTGTAACCACCTAAATTTGGTTTGTTCCAACTATGGACCCTATTTGCCCTAAGTGTGATCATAACCTTGATTTTGTCCAAATGACCCTGTTACTGCTTGGTATAATTCTTCAAATCTATTTAATATCCTAAGTGATTTTTATCACTAAATTATATTATTTATTATAGCTATATAATTCAAAACAATTTTGACCAATTAAATCAAACCAAAATCAAACATGGCTATAGTATTTAATTATAAAGGAATTAAATAAATCCCAAAATCAATTACCCACTTGTAATTAACCCATTCCCCTAGGTTATTTAATTTAATTAAAATGGTTATATTCCCCTAATTATTAAAAAGCAATTTCATTGTTTAAATAATTAATTCCTATATTTCTAAATGAATTAAATAAAGTTTATTTCATTTATTAATATTCCCCTAAACCCCAACCTAACCTATCTCAACCACTTCTACCTTGGGTTCTGACCTTTCTCAACCCATTCACCCTTGCTAATCTAATCCTAATCCTAATTCTAGTCCTAACTCACCTCCTAATGTTGTCACATTCCATTAAAGAATGCTTAGCAACTCAACCCACTTGAGAAAGTCCACTTTCTCAAGCTTGACTTCCTTAAGGTCCACTTTCTCAAGCCACTCTCTTACACCCTCCCTTGCTTCTTTAAGACTTTCATTAATGCCTCATTAATGAAGATGTCTTAAGCCTATGTCTCTCCCATGTCTTATTAATGCCTTGGGCATTAATGCTTCTTACACCTCCATTAATGAGCCCCTTCACTCATTAATTCATCTTGTCCCCCTCTCTCTCTCTCTCATTCTTCTATAAATAGAAGCCATTTTTTAGAGTAAATAAGCCTTCACATTAGATCAAAATTACATTGTTATGTTGTTGGATTACTCTTAGAATCATATTGCACTTCTTATTCCATGCTTTTTCATTGTTAATATTAACATGTTTAGAGCTAGAATGCTTGTTTTTCATCCTTTTAGCTTGTTTTAACTAAAAATCCTTCATGCTAGGTTGTATTCGTCACTGATTTGTAGCATATTCTGAGGGCTGATATGTTACTAATTAAACTCTTCCTAGTTAGCAGGCAATAGGTTGATATTAGTGGTTTTGAATGTTTTATCTAACCTTTTGGACTAATGCAATGACTTATTGAGTGTTTGTGTCTTTCTTAACAGGTTCCCAAATACACACGCACATTTTTGACACCCACCGTGGGGCTCAAATTTCAATTTGGCCTTGTTTTCTAACACTTTCTTGTCAATTTGCATGCTCAGGAATTGATCACAGAATCGCATTTAATCTTACAGGATCGCATCCCAGATACGCCATCGTACCGCATAAATTTTGGCTCACATCTGGGATTTCCCAGATCGTTTTTGGTCAGCAAGGGCTCGCATTTGGTTAGCAAGGGCTCGCATTTGGTGAATAAGCTCGCATACGGTATACTGTGTCATATTTGGTGTAAATTTAGGATCGCATTTGGTTGAAAAGATTGTCTACTTCGTTTGCCTAATCCTAACAAGTCTGACAAGTTGTGCTTTTTATATCTTACAGATTAACAAATGTTTGCAGGTATTTTTGGCAATTTTCATGGAGTTGGATTAAAACAGATACTAACGTGGTTTTTACAGGTTGCCAAACCCCCCCATCTTGACTTCTATTTATTTTCTTTTCAAAAAACTTAAGACTCTCCACTTTCTAAAACAACTAGATATTATGCTCTTTTCCTTTTGAGGAAAATCAGAACATCGGACGTTGTCTTATCATTTGTGACAAAATTGGGGGTAACTAAACAAGCAAACACACTGTTTAATTTATTTTGGGGATATAAATTAAACAAAAACAAATCACTAAATCATGTGGGATCAATGAACAAAATTGTATAATTCTTTTCAGATTCAGTAATTGAACAACACAAAGCACTAAATATGTGGGCTCAATGAACAACACATCATTTAATTGCTTTTGCGTCAAAAATTGAACAACACAAACTCACTAAATTTTTGTGGTTAATTGAACAAAGCAAATTTCCCTTTCAAGCATCCTATTTTTGTTAAAATAGGAACAATTAAATCAAGCTCAACATAGCTTGAGGGAAAGAATTTTGTTTTAAGTGTTTGGGGAGAAAACGACATGGACTAGGAGAGTATGCTCTTCTTCTTTTGAAGAATCAAAAATCTAGAAATCCTAAGCTCGCCAATCCTGGTTACGTATCATTTTAACAGTAGAGGGCCTGCCGATTGAGGAAAAAATCTCCTGGGAATGACCCAAGTGAGGACAGGTCTTACGCTGACCCTTCCAACTCACTATAAATAGTTGCTTCCTTATAGGCCAAAGCCTCGAAAGATGGAACTGGTTTTGTTCTTAGAATTTCGACATCATTCCTTGAACATATCGGGGTATATATAGAGCGAAGCCACTTGAATATTGCTTGCGAGACTATATATATTCAGGTACTCATAGGGCTATACACCTCAATTTTGCCTTGTACAATTCTATGGGGGATAGCTTCGAACGGATTGCCCAATAATCTACAACAAATTCAACTGAAAGAATACCTGATTCATCCCCGAAAGGGTGATAATCTTTGTGCAAGGCAAAAAGTAATTGCCCCAAGACACTCGTCATATCGTGCCCTCACTTGCATTTGGAGTCGGCTAATACAGCATCATGACTGGAGCCATTGCGTGCTTGGTGATGGTTGTATTCTGATTAGCATTTGAGTGTGTACCTAAGTCAACGAGCAAAGATTTTCATCCTCCACCTAGAAATTAGGACAAAAAGAGTGTTTGTTTCACCCTCTCAACAATGCAAAATTGTTTGACGTGTTCAAAAGCTCACTAAAAAGATAAGCTCCTCAAAACAATCAACAAATTTCAAACCCTGGAGTACAAGTGTTTTTCACGACTTACGACACCTCTTGACAAAATTTGGAAACAAACAACTTCACGCACTTCAAAAACAATTTTTTCAAAATTGACCAAAACTGACAAGACCATCATAAAATTGCATCCTATTTTTCCCAAGTCGTATTTAGAGTTTAGGATCGCATTTGGTGCATTGGATCGCATTTAGTCAGCATATAATCGCATATGGTACCATCAGAGGCTCATATTTGGGAGCTCGCATTCAGGACAGTGGGAATTTCTAGTAGTTTTTCCTAGGAAGTCTCAGTTGATTTAGGTACCCTTTTTTCTCTTTAGTTGCTCCTTGTTGTCTCTTCTAGTCTCCATGCTGTTATTTTCAAACACTTTCAAAACGTCCACCTTGCATGCTTAGTCAGTCTTTCACGATCAGTTCAATACGTGTGGTCTATCCATTTTCTATCAACAACTTGGTTCCCAGCTCACTATCAGGGCATTCTAACCCTCTGACACTAGAATCATTTACATTTACACCCCTCACAACAAACAGTTACTTCTACCTAGACACGCCCACTTGAACAATCTGAAATCCTTACTTGCACAATTGGGAAGCGTTAACGAAGTTGAGAAACAAACTTCATGGTTAACACAAGATGCAACCAGTACACAACTAAAGGATCAAAAGTGCCTCCTAAGACACCACACTTCCAAGGAGAAACTTCTCGCAGTTCCCTTTTTGATCTTGATTCACCTCCAATGGATAGCAACACTAATGACTGGAGTAAGGCCTTTGAGGGTTATAATGATGGAAAACAAGCACAATTTGAAGGCACAAAAGAGGAAGAAAGACCCAGGTTTAAACATAATCCATTTGGGTCAGATAGTGAAGAAGAGATCCCTGAAGATGAATATGAGAATCTTAAACAAAGTAAAAGGATCCACAAGTTATTGGAACGGATAATTGGCGATGATAAAGAAAAGTACTTCCTCCATCTAGCATCCACGAGTGTCAAATTACCCAAGGATTATAATGTGGACAACCTCAAAGAAAAAGAGGTGCCAAACCCCATATCTATCCTTACCAAACAGCTCAATCAGATGCAAACAGAGCTCACCAACCTCAAACAAGAGAAGGACAAACCTAAAACAAAATACTCTTTGGACGCCATTTGTCCATTTCCCTTCGATAAGAGTATCACTATGGTCCCGTTTCCTCCTAATGTGGCAAGGCCAAAGTATGACAAGTACATAGGAGAAACTGATCCACATTACCATGTAAGAGAATTTTCTGCTCTAAGAATTGAATACATGCACGAACCCACTTACCTCATGCGACTGTTTCCAAGAAGTCTAGGAGGTAATTCCATGGAGTGGTTCTCAAAATTGAACCCTAAAGTCAAAAAATTTGAGGAGTTGATGCAACAGTTCATTCAACATTACTCCTACAACATCCAACATAACGTCACCATGATGGATCTATATAACACCAAACAGAAAATTGGAGAATCATTTACACACTTCCTACAAAGATGGAGGAAGATTTTTGCACGATATTCAAGAGTCATTCCTGAAATTGAAAAGATGGAAATCTTCGTCAATAATCTCGTGCCAGAATTGAGCTATGCTCTACAAATGCAAGATTCTCCTAGCTTCGATAGGATGATTAAAAATGCCCTCCGTATTGAGGAAGTCACGGTCAAAAAGGGGGAGATCACCCTTCAAAATGAAAGCAAAGGCAGTAGCTCCAACTCCAAGCCTAAACGATGGAAAAAAAACAAAAATGTTGTTAATGATAGAGTCGTTGATGCCTCTCACATTAATTCTAAACCCGAAGCATTCAATCTAACCAATGGCATGCAAGTAAGAAAAGAGGCTAAAATAACACCTCCCGTTCCCAAAGCAAACAATGATAATGAAAAGGGACGAACATGGACTTTAAAACCCCAAAGAACATTCACACCTTTGGGGAAACCTCTTGAGACCGTCTTAAAGACATTGGTGGATAACAAAGTTCTTACAATTCCCAATTCTAAACCGTGGGAACCAATGGTCAAACCAAGGTGGTGGGATGATAGCTCCTATTGTATCTTCCATAAAAACAAGGGACATAAGACTAATAATTGTCTCAAACTAAAACATGTCATCCAAGACCTCATTGAAGGAGGTAAGATCAAGGTGGATGGACACACTACGAATGAAGATCACACGGCATTTAATAAACCATTTCCTAATTACAATCAAGGGGAAACATCTAAAGGGAAAGGTAATGAGATAAACTACACCTATTCCAAGAGTGACAATGTGATCAATATGCTCGATATTAAAACTAAAGCCATCAACATGATCACAATTAAAGGTGCTTCATCCTCCTCAAATGTTGTAGCCCGGAGCCAAGCACAGGTTATGATCAAGGGACCTCCAAAACTGACACCAGCGTCAACATCCAAGGTTCCTATTGTCACTATTCCTAAACCAGCAGCAAAACATATGGTCACTATCCCTGGAGAAAAATATGACTTGGTAGGTCAATTGCAACAAACCGCTGCCAAAATTTTCATCTTCAAGCTGCTCAAGATATCCACGGTGCATAGAGAAATCCTAGAACAAGCTCTACACGCTGCTAATGTTCCAAAGGATATAGATATAGACAAGTTCCAAGTGATGGTTAATCATATCTCAGCACCGCATTACCTCTCCTTTTCTGAAGAGGATGACAAGTCATTGACCCATCCACACAATCAACCCCTCCATATTGAAGTCCTTATTCATAGATCCCATGTTAGACGCATATTGGTAGATGGAGGTGCCGGATTGAATATCTATACACTGGATTTAGTCAGGAGGCTAGGCCTCTCAGAGAAAACCATTGACTCTAGAAATAAGATAACCGTCAAAGCTTATGATGAGGAAGAAAGATCCTCTAGAGGTATTATTTGTCTACCCATCAGAGTTGGGCCGATTGAAAGGGATGTCATATGTCAAGTTTTGGATTTACCCCTGGCCTACAATATTCTACTCAGCAGACCATGGATTCACGAGATGCAAGCTGTACCATCCACTTATCACCAATGCATCAAGTTCCCACATAATGGGATAGAAGTGACAATTCCTGCAGATGCCAACTACACTTGCAACAATATCAAAGCAGGTAGCATGATCCCACACAACAAAGAGGCTATGGATGTTGTTTCTCCTGAGACTACCAAGGACATGGTTATGAAATGTTTTAGCAAAACATTGAAACTTCAAGAAACGGGTATGGGAGAGTACAAGCTGGACCTGACTCCTTCACTGATAGAACTTCTAGTATCACTGAGATCCTATGGAAAACCATCACTAACATTCACACCTCTAGCAACTAAAGAGCCAGAAGTACACAAGGCAACTGGCATGATAAAGACATCCACATCTTCTTCAGATAACACAGAAGAACAGGCAGTCTTGGACTGGCTTTACAAAGGAGAACCAGTGGACTCTAAGGTCAAACATGTGAAGATATCCCCAGAACAGTATGGAAAGGGATATGATTTCCTCAAACAAATGGGTTACAAAGGAAAAGGACCTCTGAATGACACAGGATGAGGGATCATTGAACCCATACCCATGGAGTTTCGCCTCAACAGAGATAAAACAGAACTGGGCTTTAAAACTCAATCCAACAAACCTACTTCAAAACAGAGTCCACCTTCTGAAACAGGGAGTGATAAAATAGATGAGATAATATCAGAACCATGGCCTTATGAGAGATTACTACATATTGGTACAGAGAATCCTAAATATCAAGGAGAATGCTACATACCTAGTTTTGAGGTACCACAGGATCTTCACACTCCTTTGCTAGAACAACCGCCCATTCAGGAGGTAGGAGACACCATAGCAACAATCACTCAAGAGGAACCCCGACCACAGAATTTACATCCTAACTAGGGGAAATTACTCACAATCTCACATGTCCTTGATCTACCTCACTTTGATCTACAAGCAGTTAACTGAGTCCATCAAATAAACATTTCTAAATATTTAAACAGATCTGATGATGATGTCACGGACTCTCATGACTATGAGTGGGATCAACTATCTATTGCTTCTGAAGAAATTGGGATAGATACGATTCACATGTTTTCAGCTCCTAGTAAAAGACCTGACACTCCTTTCAATGATACTGATCCTCCCAAAGTAGAAGAAGAGTTCCTTCACCCGATCATTGATGGAGACACTGGTGAATACATAACTCTAGAATAATTTCATAAGCTACAAGCAAGAAGCCTCCTTTTACAAAGGGGTGATGATGAGATTTCTACTGGTGAGTCGCTAGAATTTGATCCATATATAACTGACAATTACCCTTTTAACAATGATCTTACTCTTATTGATCTAAACCTCAAAGATATTAACTTAACAGATCGCGTCCTGTCGGTTAATAGTTGTGATGCTAACATGATGTTGTCCTTCCCAAAATCTAACTCCCTAAAATTGGTACTTCCAGACCTAATTAATTGGACTAAAATAGATCCTACTCCTATCCTCGACTTTCCCAATGACCACTCCCTAGATTGTTACCTTAATTCTTGTGAACCTCATCCTTCTTCCACCAATGCAAAGAATGAGAACATGTCACAGGAGGATATCAAGTTTCTTAGTCACAAACTGAAAAATAAAAAGAAAAAGCGAACTGATGGTGAAAACCACTTTGTGGCAGTATCAGATCCTAAAATAGTAAAGAAAAAAGACGTATCTGATGGTGAAAACCTCTCAGAGGTGCCAAAGGATGAGACTCTTGATATCTTCCCTAAACACTTTTAGGAAATATCTTCAGTGTTGATTGAACCAACACAGCCAGTAAACTTGGGCACTGATGAGAATCCTTAGATAGTTCATCTGGCACAATCATTATCAGAAGAAGAAAAGGTGCAGTTCACAGAGTTCCTGAAGGAGAAGAAGATCAAATTTGCATGGTCTTACACTAATATGCCAGGGCTAGATCCTAATTTCATCACGCATCACTTATCTATAGCTCCTGGGATCAAGCCCATAAAACAAAAACTTAGAAAAATGCATCCTCATGTTGCATTATTGGTGAAAGCTGAATTGGAAAAGTTGTTGAAAGCTGGATTTATTTGGGTTATTGCCTATGCAGCATGGATCTCCAATGTAGTTCCCATATCTAAATCCAATAAATCTATTAGGATCTGTACGGACTTTAGAGACCTCAACAAAACATGTCTGAAAGATGATTTCCCTCTACCAAACATTGACATGATCATAGACCTTACAGCTGGCTTCTATATGTATTCATTAATGGATGGATTCTCGAGTTATAATCAAATCAAGATCACCCCTGAGGATCAAGAGAAAACCGCATTCACATGTGCATGGGGCACATTTTGCTGGAACATCATGTCATTTGGGCTCAAAAATGCCAGTGCAACATATCAAAGAGCTATGACAACAATATTCCATGACATGATGCACAAGAACATGGAGGACTATGTCGATGACACATTGGCTAAATCCAAAGAATGAGGTACTCACATTGCTGACCTAAGAAAGATATTGGATCGAATGGAATAGTTTCAACTCAGAATCAATCTAAAGAAATGTGCCTTTGGAGTCCAATCAGGCAAGCTCCTCGGATTCATAGTATAAGCAAAGGGAATCGAGGTAGATCCTGCAAAAGTAAAAGCTATTCTAGAAATGAATCTTCCACGTAATATCAGTCAAATGAGGATGCTACAAGGGAGACTCCAGTCTATCAAGAGGTTCATGTCCCAACTTGCAGATAAGGCACAACCCTTTACTAAGCTACTACATAAAGGGGTTACATTCAACTGGGATGAACACTGTGAAGCAAACTTCAGAGAATTGAAGGCGTATCTGGCTGCCCCACGTATTCTTATGGTTCCTATTCATGGAAAACCTTTTCTCCTATACATTTCAGCTACAGCTACATCCCTAGGAGTATTACTACCACAAGAAGATGACACAAAGAAAGAATGAGCTATCTACTATATTAGTAGAACACTAGTCACTTATGAGCTCAATTATAGCATTATTGAAAAAGCATGCTTGACAGTCATCTTTGCATCATAGAAATTGAGACACTACATGCTCTCTCATACAGTGAAACTCATTGCTAAGATAGACCCTCTAAAGTATCTTTTGAGTAGAATAGCATTAACAGGACGTTTGGCAAAATGGGTCCTAATTCTAAGTGAGTTTGACATTGAATATATAGAACAGAGGGCTATCAAAGGACAGGTACTTGCAGATCAATTGGTTGATTCACCACTCCAAGATGATGAACCGTTACTAATTGAATTCCCTGATGAAACAATCATGCATCTCACTGAACATCCATGGAAGATGTACTTTGACGGTTCATTTACTCAACAAGGATCTGGAGCAGGGGTTCTCTTCATAACTCCACAAGGATACAAGATTCCCAAATCTTACAAATTGATGTTTCCATGCACCAACAATATCTCAGACTATGAAGCATTAGTCAATGGCCTCAAGTTAGCCATGGAATGGAAGATCATAGAGTTACACGTGTATGGTGACTCTCAACTAATTATCAATCAAGTCAATGGGGAGTATCAAACAAAAGATGAAAAATTGATGCCCTACAAGCAACTAGTTGATGATCTGAAGAAGTACTTTGTCTTCATCACCTTCTAGCAGATACCATGATCAGAGAACAAAGCGGTAGATGCTATGGCTACCTTGGCATCCATGTTACAACTAGAGGAGCATCAATTCCGCTATGACTTCTTGGTGGAAGAAATATCCTATCATGCCTTGGCTAACCCTGAATACCAGGTAATATTTGCCTTGAATACACTAGATCAATCTTGATATGCCAGTATCATTGCTTACCTTTCAGACCAAACCATTCCCGCCAATCTATCTAGAAATGAGAAAAGATCCCTGATTAGGACAACATCGCATTACGTCCTCATAACTAAAAACCTATATTGACATGGTCTCGACGGTACACTTCTTCGGTGTTTAGAACTAGAAGAGTTTGATCTAGCATTAAAAGACGTCTATGAAGGTGTATGTGGATCACACTCGAATGGCTTTTCATTAGCTAAAAAACTGCTCAGAGTAGGCTATTATTGGCCTACCATGGAGAAAGATGCTATTCAATTTTCAAAAGCATGTCTTAAATGCCAAACACATGGAAACCTCACCCATGCTCCTACCAAAGAACTGATACCTTTTATAACACATTAGCCATTTCAGCAATGGGCCTTTGACTTGGTTGGACAAATATATCCCAACTCTTCAAATGGACACAAGTTCATCATTATGGCCATTGAGTATTTTATGAAGTGGGTCGAAGCCATGTCGCTAATCAAAGCCACTGGCAAACAGGTGGCTATGTTCATTCTAAACTACATTATTTGTAGATATGGGATACCCTCTTCAATTGTGACAGACAATGGGGGCCAATTTAAAAATCAAGATATTGATGACCTCTGTGAATAGTTTCATATTACTCAACATTGCTCCTCGATCTATTATCCTCAAGGTAATGGATAGGCTGAGGCATCAAACAAAAACATTCTCAAAATTCTACACAGGACTGTGAGCATGTCTGGCAGATACTGGCATCTACAACTGAATTTAGCACTATGGGCCTATAGAACAAGCATCCAAACACCAACTAGAGCCACGCCCTTTTCTCTAGTCTATGGCGCTGAGGCAGTACTACCTATTGAGGTTGAAATCCCCTATTTGTGGATATCTTTACAAGGACTGGTTACTGATGAACAGTACCGCATCAATCAGGTAAATTCTCTAGACCTACTAGATGAGTGCAAGCAATACGCATTCAACCACCTCAAAGTGTACCAAGCAAGAATGTCCAAAGGTTACAACAAGAAAGTTAAACCACGCAAGTTTGAGGTGGGAGACCTTGTCCTGAAAGAGAATCCTAAGAACCAACCTAACAAAGAGCAAAAAGGAAAGTTTGAACCTAACTGGCTAAGACCTTATGTTATCACTGCCACCTTTGGGACTAGAGCTTATCAATTAGCTACACCTGAGGGAGACGTTCTTCTAGATCCTATCAACACTCTACATTTGAAACGGTTCTACACTTAATGTTTGGCTAGCAGAGCCTGTACAGCAAAAAGTTCTTGCAAAATATCAAAAAACATTCAAAAAATTGATCCTGAAGAAATCTAAAAACAGTGGAAAAGGTCCTACAAAATGGGTATCCTCAGTGAAAACCTGGTAAACAGGCGCCTTGATACTACAAAAACATTCAAAAAAGCAAAAATAGCAAAAAAAAAAATTTGAAAAAAGAGAAAAGTGCCTTGATGAGCACCTCGTAAAACAGGCATCTTGGTAGCAAAAAGAAAAGAAAAGATCTTGCCAAGTGGTGAAAACCTGGCAATTAGGTGTCACTTGTGTTCTGCGCTCCATCTATTAATGCACTACTGATACTAGACCTTCATAATTTTGCCTGTACTCATACACTAACTTCATTTTCCTACATGACTCTCTTATCCTCGCTTGGGATTTGTCTATCTTTACGTCTTAGGAATAAGTCATTCTGCACTGGGGGCATCTTTTCTGGTATAGTCAGTTACGGTTGCTAGGTTTCTCTAGGATGGTTTGCCTCACAGACATAATGTTTCTCAACACATGCAAAACAATGTCACTTTTCAAAACAAGGGTGTCTTTTCATAACATGGGACATGACATTGACATTCACAGCATTCCTACTAGCTATATTGGATCGCAAACATAAAACAGATTATCCTATCAATGCATAGACATGGAACACCATATTGCTTATATTCTAAATTTCTACTTGATGAATCTCTACTGTGTTTGACAGATGAATGAACAAGTACTACTTAAACACACAGTTTGCTATTGGTTTGATTATAATTATTTAATGTCCTGATGATGTTTTCAACTAGGGGCATCTAAGTAATTATAAATTTTATCTGATTGATTCTCAATTGATGATTTGTTATGTCTTATTAGTTACTCAATGACGTCTGCGCAAAGACAAAGAGTCACAAGGATTGGGGGCATAATGTTTTCTTGATTTTTTGTGTATGGTGATTGTTCCAAATGATCCTATAACTTTCACCTGACTTAGATGTTTATGGTAAGAGCTGCCACTATGGGTGGATAGCCGCATATATCTCCATCTTTGTTTTGTGTAAACTACGGTGAGTTTGGCATAATTTCCTTGTCTGTTTTCTGATCTAGATTCTCACTAAGGTATATGAATCATAATGTACCCAAGGATATGAATTTTCAAGGTCATTGCGGGTCCAATATCTTACCTTAATCAGAATCTAGTATATTAAAAGGAGGGTGACTGTTTTGTTATCCTGGCTTCTATGCCTTGATGCTTAAGTCTATTTTTGACATTCCAATAAAACATAGTATTCATATTATCATAATATCAATGGGTATTAGTGATGGTTGTACTATCAAGTGGTATCTATTTCGACAAGCGCCCAATGATGATAAAAATGTTGCAATATTTTCTAAATCAGTGACAAGTCCTAAGAGTCTTCATATAGCTGCATTTAAAGATTGCTTGATGCATTTTGTTAATAGTCATAATAGCATAAGGAAATTTAAGCTCAAAAATGGTTTCTATCTTCTTCTAAATCATCAAGTTAATTACATCATCTCTATTACTGATATCAAATATCATTACACATCCATAGCATACATTTTGCATTCATTTGAAACCGAAAAATACAAAAATAAAGCATTCATGTATTGCATTTTATTATTTTTCATCCTAAGTGCATCCATACATCTATTTGGCATAACTGGAAAAACAAAAGAAACATACATTTGCATTTTCACATAGGTATCATTTATAAACATATTTATATCAATAATGACTCATCACATCCAAATCATAAAATGATGTTATCATCTGCAAGATTGACTCATCACGAGACCAAGATATCATCACATGTGCAAAAGATACATTTACCATGTCTATGGAAAGCAAAACAGATACATTTACCACATGAAACATGTCAAAATCAAGAAACTGCATCAGATATATATCATCATAAACATGATAAGCATAAAGAGTATCAGCAAATATGAAAAGTATCAGTGAGCATAAACAAATGTCAGTGTATCATCAAATATAAAGGACATCAGTATATCAGTGAACATGAAGAGTCTCAGTGGATCAGTACATCAAAATGAATCAGATATACAGGTATGAATAGCATCTACAAAAGTGGATCTTAGAAGGATCCAGATATTAAAAAAAAGGGATCTCAGCAAGATCCAGATATACGTATATACTCTTAAAAATGTACATGTCATACAAAATAGTACAAGAATCAACTCTGGCCTGCCCCCTCTCCCTGGTCAGGAGGAGGAGGAGGAGGTGGCATGAAAGGAGCTATTGGAGGCGGCATAGCCCCCTCTAACTACTGAGCTACATGAGAAAAGGAAGGTGCTCTCTGACCCTCTGGCACTGCTGCGTGATACAAGGCGTAATAATATGTCGCCCTCTGTCCCTGATGGACTATTGTCCGGGCCTGGGCATCTCTCTCCGCTCTAAGCATCTCCACCTGTGCATCCCTCTTAGCTCTCAGCCGCTCAAGTTGTTTGTCCCTGTCCGCTAAAAGAGCATCAACATTAGTAACCCTAGCCTCCAATGTTGTGATCTGGGCTCAGAGCTGCTCCCTCTCCTGCTCACATCTAGATAAAGGGTCCCCATCTCTACCGAGATCCTGCTCTTGAGCTCTCTGTCACTGCTGTCTTTGCTACTCTGCAATAAGTAATGGGCCAGTATCTCTCTGTGGGGCCACAAATCTGAACCTCTATCATCTGCCCTACTCACTATCGCTGGCACCACCTGTATCAACTGCCTCTCCACCACCACCCCTATCATCACCATCATGCCTATCATCCAAAGGGGGGCGCCTGCCATCTCTGCAACCATCTCTACCACCATCACGACCCCCATGTCTCCTAGGATCCCTGTCTCTGCCCCCTCTACCCCTGACGGGTCGGTCATCAGGGTCATAATCAAGTGGCTCCTCTATACAAGGAATGATCTCCTCGGGCACAATAAAACATAGAAAGGGATACTGGAGCATCTCGGCAGCATACCCATCTGAAACTCTAGCATCCTTGACATCTGGACGAAGGTCCCAGTCTACAAAAACCATATCTCAGATCTCCTGGAATGTAGTCTCATAAGTCAATTGTGCACCCCAATCAGGTGCCTCATCCCTAGTATGGGCATAAACTGCAACGTCCTCTGTACGGCCCTGTCGTCGGCCATACTGCCTCAGAACTCTGGTAATAAGAAAGTGCTCTACAATGTATCTCATCTGACCAACCAGATATCTACTCTAACATAAAAATGGTGCCTGTCGGGCATCAGAAGTCCACACCTCATAGTCTAGGTATGGTCGCCACACAACCTCTATCATATCATCAAATAATCGACGCCAATACTCAACCTTGTCCATATGGGGCTACTATAGGAGGCCTGCATACATATACACATAGGGCTACTCAGGTGCCCTCTGCCTATCAAAAATCAGTTGTGTCACAGGGATGTGCTCCCAGGCCCAAATATGCAGAATAAGGATCCCCACAGTCATACTGTGAGTGTGGTGATATACGATCTCGTGGAGCTCTCTGTATATATGGGCTAGTATACAGCTCCCCCAGGCAAAACATTGGTAGTGGATGATCATCTACTCCACCATGCTCACCCAGCCCACCAAGAATCCATGCTGACCTCTATCTGGCATGAGGATGCCGCCTACCAAGCATGCTAAGTACACAGCTAAACGATTATAGTGATCAACCATATAATCCCATGACAAGTATCTCTTGTCTATGGTGTCATCCTGGAAGAATCTCTGAGCAATCCCAATCGCCACGCCAACTTTGGACTCAAATAACACCTCATGTTCCACCATCGATACGCGCAGAATCCTCCAAATGTCCTCAGGTGTCACAGTAATCTCTCCAGTGGGTAGGTGGAAGGTGTTGTGCTCAGAATTCCACCTCTTGACAAGAGCAGTCAACAACCCTCGGTTCACCCTAATCTTAGGTAAACCTATCAATAAACAAAATCCACATCGGATCACGGTGGTCTGCTCATCATCTGACAGTCGGCCAGACAATGTAAGAACCTGCGCAGGATAAGTGTCGCGAAAGGCGACTACCTCAAACTGGGCCTAATTTTGACACAACAGTAAAACATCAAAAACTATCTACAATAAGGGGCAGAATCCTACTTCGCTAAGTCATTCCAAGTTCGTAGGACGCAAATAGATCAAAGCAAATTAAAAATCTAAGTCTTCTACCAGATGCGATTCTAGAAATACAGGATGCGATGGCGTATACGGGATGCAACCCCTGAAAAATAGGATGTGATCCTAAATGCGGGGTACGATCCCAAGCAAACAGGATGAGATCCCCTGATGGATTGTCACTAAAAACAAGACAAAACATAAGGTACGGGATGCGATCTGAGAAAACCCAGATGCGACACAGAATTTGGGAAAAATTGGATACGATCCGGGAAAAATCAGATGCGAATCGGGATCGACCGGATGCGATATGGAATCCCGGATGCGATCCTAACTTCAAATGCCTCTAAAATTCACAAAAATGCATGAAATTCAAAAATGCAAAATTCATAGGGTAGTTTATCGGGCACTTACCGGCGGTGGGTAGTAGGCTGGTCGCTGATGTTGGCGACTCATCTCAAATCGGTGCTTCCTCACAGGGACTACCATCTTTGCTGTAGAGATCTCTAAATTTCTATGGAGGAATGTGACAATGAATAGTAAAATAGTAATTTTGGAGGCTTATATGGGTCTTTTGAGACATTTAGGGTTTCTGAAACTCCTCCCAGACAACTCCTAGTTCATTTATATTCCCTTTTTACTCAATTGGGAACCAAATCAAAGGTGTTTGCGATGTTTTCAACAGCACCATATCAATTTTGCGACAGTTTTGAAACTTATGGGTTTGCTTGATTTATTCACCACATTGGTAAATACTACACATTTTATCATACATCTTGGTTTAAACATCATTTTATCAGCCTTATCACTCATATTTTCACATAATTAACTTGATAATCGTGTGTTTATTTTTAAAACACACCGTCTTCTACTCCACTCTTTCTTGTCCACCCCCTTCCTACAAGTGTTCTATTCTTTTCAACTGATGGATTTATTTCTTTTCCTTTGATTTTGTTCTCGAGGGGGCATGATCACACTATCATCAATTATATTTTTTCTCGAAACAACATCAAAACAACTTCGTTATCAAAAAAACTAGGGGCATAACAGTTTCCTTGACTAAAGTCAGATCTGTTGGATAGAAAGCTTTGATTCTCATGAGCTAGATATCTTGTGTTTCCTCATTTTAAAAGATTTTTTTAAGCTCCTGGCAGGTTCATATTGGCTTTTTGAACGACAACCAAGTTTAGAATCAGTATTATCAATCTTTGGACGACAACCAAGTTCAGAATTGGTATCTTTAAAATCTTTTATTGATCTTTGGACAACAACCAAGTTCAAAATCAATTCTATCAGTTTGGTTCGATCAAGTGTGAGACTGATCTCATCAACATTTCGTTCGACAACCAAGAACGAAATTCTCAATCTTTCTGAAGTCAAAATCAAAAAACTTTCTTTGAATCAATGCGTTGCTCGCACATCAATTCAAAGAGGGGAAAATGTAACCACCTAAATTTGGTCTATTCCAACTATGGACCCTATTTTCCCTAAGTGTGATCATACCCTCGATTATGTCCAAACGACCATGTTACTGCTTGGCATAATTCTTCAAATGTATTTAATATGCTAGGTGATTTTTATCACTAAATTATATTAATTATTATAGTCATGTAATTCAAAACAATTTTGACCAATTAAATCAAACCAAAATCAAACATGGCTATAGTATTTAATTATAAAGGAATTAAATAAATCCCAAAATCAATTACCCACTTGCAATTAACCCATTCCCCTAGCCTATTTAATTTAATTAAAATGGCTATAGTCCCCTAATTATTAAAAAGCAATTTCATTATTTAAATAATTAATTCCTATATTTTTAAATGAATTAAATAAAGTTTATTTCATTTATTAATATCCCCTAAACCCCAACCTAACCGATCTCAACCACTTCTACCCTGGGTTCTAACCCTTCTCAACCCATTCACCCTTGCTAATCTAATCCTAATCCTAATTCTAGTCCTAACCCACCTCCCAATGTTGTCACATTCCATTAAGGAATGCTTAGCAACTCAACCCACTTGAGAAAGTCCACTTTCTCAAGCTTGACTTCCTTAAGGTCCACTTTCTCAAGCC
>MU225854.1:162008-176056 GCA_018584345.1 Thuja plicata | reverse complement strand
ACTCAACCCACTTGAGAAAGTCCACTTTCTCAAGCTTGACTTCCTTAAGGTCCACTTTCTCAAGCCACTCTCTTACACCCTCCCTTGCTTCTTTAAGACTTTCATTAATGCCTCATTAATGAAGATGCCTTAAGCCTATGTCTCTCCCATGCCTTATTAATGCCTTGGGCATTAATGCTTCTTACACCTCCATTAATGAGCCCCTTCACTCATTAATTCATCTTGTCCCCCCTTCTCTCTCTCATTCTTCTATAAATAGAAGCCATTTTTGAGAGTAAATAAGCCTTCACATTAGATCAAAATTACATTGTTATGTTGTTGGATTACTCTTAGAATCATATTGCACTTCTTATTCCATGCTTTTTCATTGTTAATATTCACATGTTTAGAGCTAGAATGCTTGTTTTTCATCCTGTTAGCTTGTTTTAACTAAAAATCCTTCGTGCTAGGTTGTATTCGTCACTGATTTGTAGCATATTCTGAGGGTTGATATGTTACTAATTAAACTCTTCCTAGTTAGCAGGCAATAGGTCGATATTAGTGGTTTTGAATGTTTTGTCTAACCTTTTGGACTAATGCAATGACTTATTGAGTGTTTGTGTCTTTCTTAACAGGTTTCCAAATACACACGCACAACCACAGGGGGAGATGACTATTACTCCCAAGGACATATATCGGATCTTGAGGATACCTTTCCAGAGTGTCCGAGTAGAGTATGAGGCACAGCCCACGTTGGGCACAACAGCTTTGAGAGAGGTCTTTCAGGATGACCTCGTTATAGGTAGGGCAATCTCGTGGGAGGATTTGATTAGCAAGTACAGTCTGACCCATAGGTTGCCCGTGGTGTTATCATGCTTCCTTGGGTGCTATCTGATGCCTGATTGTGGATAGCACGGTCTACAGTGTGGATGGGGTTAGATGTTGCAGCTGATGTTAGCATGACCTTGACATTACGGATGGGGTCAGTGTATGTTAGCACACATGTATCATGAGATGCATGAGATCGCCTACCAAGAGGCAAAGAGCATGGCAGTAGGAGTATTATTTTATAGGTAGGGGCCTGGGAGCATCTTCTCGTTACCAAGCCTATATGCGAGGACATGAGGTAGCCCTTAGAGCCTTATATTTACCGATACAGGGGGATGATTACCCAGCCCGCGCTAGGTAAGGTTGATCAGTGGCGAGCTCAGCTCGATGACCTAGCAGTAGTGGTTTGGAGGCCCTGGAGACTTACAAAGGCCTGGGATGACGTGGCAGAGTAGCTGAGTCATATGTTATGCTCATGTGCGATGATAGGTCGCACCATTACTATTATCAAGAGATTCTCGTAGAAGTGGGTATGGCAGTAGTTCGGTCACCCACAAGACATCTCGCAGGAGTACACAGCATACATGAGATTTATAGATGAGATCAGGAGGGACTGGCTTACGAAGCTATACTCAGGTTGTACTATGATAGATGTTCATGCATTGGTCCCAGTGCAGTGGGACTATCTTAGGGATGTGGCAGATGGCGGCGTGACCGCCGAGTATAGAGAGCTCTTCATTACACATCTATTCCTGAGGTTTACATATCCAGTCAGGGTAGTAGGTTGAGGGCACATGGTACCTTGATAGGTCATTCAGCCATAGGTACAGTAGATGTAGATGCCCCCACCTCAGCAGAGGGTACAGCCAGGCTTATAGCAGGGTCCCTGACCTCGGACCGTAGAGGTAGACATCCCTGCACGACATATGGGGATGGATGTAGGTGCTAGCAGTAGTGGTAGCACTAGACAGTCACGAAGATGGACTACAAAGCAGACAGCTGAGGAGCAGCAGGTACTCCCATAGGAGGAGGTACAGCAGGATGATCGTATGCAAGAGGATTAGCTGGCGCAGGACATAGCACAGTACCCACAGCGGCGATCTCGAGAGAGAGTTTGACAGCTCACAAGGTAGGTGGGAGATTTGACCATATAGGTAGCTATGCAAGATTCACATTTACTAGACAGAGATTGGGAGATACAATATCTCTAAGAGCAGCTCTGGTCAGCACAGGAGGAGGTGCGACATCAGACGGCTTGAGCGGCATATTACTATGCATCGTATATAGGTGCGGTACCTGATGAGGCATCACAGGTGGCCAGATTTTTGAGCTATACCAGATGATCAGAGGGAGCACAGATGCCACCTCCACCAGATAGGGCCCCACCTCCACCTCCTCCAAGTGATGAGGGAGAGGGCCAGAGTTAGGTTTTTGATAGATAGATAGAGATGAGATCATAGGATGTATCTGATGCGTTGGCATCCATGTATTATATCACCATTTTGAGATAGATCGTGCTCAAGTAGCACCATTTTGTATTTGTATCGACACATTGGATTATATATGAGCTCGTCTTTTCATATCATTACATGTGTCAGATTGTCTTTATGAGATGTTTCCTATATGCTTAGATGGTTAGATGATTCATAATGTATGCAAATGGATGAACATGTATGAAATGCACATGTATGATTTAGATGTAAAGATGTATGTATGTAAATGATTTCTGTAAATGCAATGTGTAGATGATAATGAGTTGTGAATATGAATATGTATATGGTACGAACATCTCATGCAGGATGACAAATGCTAACCAAAAGATTATGTGAGGAATCGAGAGCGAGGACCGAACACTTGTGCAGTCGTGATGAAACCAGGACGGTGAAGAAGAACTCCCCAATGTATGAACCCAGGAGAATGCAAAGAAAAGAACACTAAATCACTACCACAATGCAAGTCTAGAATGAAAATGCAATCCTATGCTAGATGCAATATGAGAGTGCAATTCTAGGACATGGTTGTGAGACCCATCGTATAATCATCATCATTGAGCATTTTTTTTTGGAACATGAAAGTCGATACAATCCTTACTGGCACCACAATGCAACCATAAGGATATGAATATGACTTGTCATTGGATAAAATATAGGAAATGAATGTAAGCACCAGGGCACAAAATCCAAGATGACCTGAACATTGTTTCCAGTTAATGTTGCAAGAGTACACTAGTATCAAGGCATTCAAAGCCAAGATAACCATGAGTGTGATAATGCATAAATAATCAGATCAATAAAAAACAAAGCAATGACAAATAAAGAAAGAACAGACAAGGAGATAGTACTGACCTCACCATGGCATATAAATAAAAAAGATCGAGGGATGTGAGGTTGTCCCACCTTAGTGCGGGAGCTCTTATCACATACACCCTCTTTATTTGACATTTTCGGATCATCAAGACTATGCCAACAAGCAGTAGACAAAGAAAATAGCAATGAAATCCATGAGAATAGACAACATACAAAGAAAGATTCAAGCATAGCTTAGCATGTTTAAAATTTTGTGAATGTGTATGTGTATGAGGTGTTGAAAAACACCGTTATGTTTGTGAGTGCATTGTGTTTGATTGTTATCGATGGATGTTTACGTTTGAGATATCTGATATGTGTTAAAAAAACATAGACATGTCCAAAGATAGTGTTGAAAAACACTGGTTATGGTGGTGTTGAAAAACACCAGTTTGCGTCAATAGCGAGTTGTCCTTGAGAAGTGACAAGATTACTGATGCTAGATGTAAACCAAAGATGCGATCAAATGGGGGGCCTATGCCCCCAAGCAATGATGACTGACTTGACATATGTTGTGAGGACAAACAAGATTTGATTGCCCCCAAATGGACCTGAATCAAATGTCAAGTCAGAAGGGTTCGCAAAGGAACCAGAGTGTCACAAAAGTGACCAAAAGCTATGTACAAGCTAAAGCAAAGAAATGTCAAGACTGAGTATCAATAGATAAAGCAAATTAAGGATAACTCCAATTGTAATGAATGTGAGCAATCATAATAGTACAATGACAGTAGACAGATGCAGTGAGAACCACTGGTGACTGATGCGAGAGAGATGCTCAAGTGAAGAGATCATAGAACTAGCTAGACATCAGTAGGCAGACGCAGTGAGAACCACTGGTGACTGATGTGAAGAAGATCTTTAAAAGATAATAGGGCAGTGTCCCCTAGATCAGGAGAGTTTCCCTGAGAGTATGACCAGTTTCAATCCATGTGAGTTGGTGTCTTGACGAGAACTGAAAGCAAATGAAAGCAGGAAAGCAGCAATGTAGGAAAGCAAATGTGTGAATCCAAGTGGTGTTGCAATAGATATAGCATTGTGGAACAAGAGTTGCCTGTTTACTAGGTTTTCACCTTCTTGGTAGAAATTTTTTTTTTTGCTACCATGATGCCTATTTGCCAGGTTTTCATCAATGACAC
The DNA here is from genome assembly GCA_018584345.1 of Thuja plicata. Lineage (NCBI taxonomy): Eukaryota > Viridiplantae > Streptophyta > Pinopsida > Cupressales > Cupressaceae > Thuja > Thuja plicata. The sequence goes on along the minus strand of MU225854.1, from coordinate 171,768 downwards.
TTTTTCTCTTTTTCTCTTTTTTGGTATTTTGCAATTTTTTAATTTTTTTGTATTTTTGGAATATATGATTTTTTTTGGAGATACATCAAAGTGCCTATCGCTAGGTTTTCACTAAGATGATCATTTTTTAAGGACTTTTTTAGATTTTTAGAATTATTTCAGGACTTTAGTATATACATGAGCACACTGAAGATGTCTTAGCTATAGAACCGCTTCAAATGAAGAGAGTTGATGGGCTCTTTGAGTTGTTCTCCTTTAGTAGTAGAGAGTTGATAGGTACCAGACCCAAACACTGCAGTAAAAATATATGGACCAAGCCAATTTTGTTCAAACTTCCCTTTCTGGATCCAATGTTGTTGATTCTTTGGGTTCTCCCTCAGAACGAGGTCACCCGCTTGGAAATCCCTTGGTCTAACCTTCTTGTTATAGATCTTGGACATCCTTTTCTGCTATGCTCTAAGGTGATCGAACACCACTTGACAATGTTCATCAAGTAATTCTAGCTCTTGTAGCTGAGATATTTTGTTATCTTCGTCACTAATGAGGCCTTTCAGAGAGACTCACAAAGAAGGAATATCAACCTCAATTGGTAACACAACATATGCTCCATAAACCAAAGCATAGAGAGTAGCCCCTGTTGGTGTTCTTATGCTTGTCATGTATGCTCAGAGAGCTGGATTGATCCGGAGATGCTAATATTGTCTAGATTTATGCACTATGCGATGCAGGATCTTAAGGATTGTCTTGTTGGATGCTTTTGCCTGTCCATTACCCTGAGGATAATAGATGGAAGACCAATGTTGAGTACTTTTAAACTTAGAGCATAGCTCTATCAAATCCTTATTTTTGAATTGTCCCCCATTATCAGTGATTATTGTTGAGGGTACACCATGCCTGCAGATGATGTAGTTAAGAATGAACATAGCTACTATTTTTCCATTCGCAACGGTGAAAGGGACTGCCTCCACCCACTTAGTAAAATAGTCCGTAGCTGTGATTATAAACTTATGTCCATTGGAGGACGAAGGGTAAATTTGACCCACCAAGTCAAAGGCCCATTGTTGAAATGGCTAGAAAGTAATGAAGGGAATCAGCTCCTGGGCTGGAGCATGAATCAGATTACCATGTAGTTGACATTGTTTGCAAGACTTAGCAAACTGTGTTGCTTCTTTTTCCATATCTGGCCAATAGTAACCAGCTCTAATAAGTTTATGGGCCAATGTTAGGCCATTAGAGTGAGACCTGCATATGCCTTCATGCACCTCTACTAACACTCCTTTGGATTCATCAGGTTCTAAACACCTAAGGAGGGTACTGTCTATACCACGTCTATACAAGTCATTAACGATGATGACGAACTATGAAGCACTGCGGATTAAGTGACGTTTCTCATTCTAGGAGTAAGTGTCCAGAACAATCTAGTCATGAAGGTAGGAAAAGATATGATGGTAGTGAGATGAGTCATGTCCTATGATAGAACAAATCATCCGGGAATCAGGGGAGTCATAGGCTAGGTAGTGTAATGTCTCCACTAGGAATTCATGTCAAAAATCATTTTCAGGCATCTGTAGCATGGAGGCAACAGTAGCCATGGCATCTGCTACTTTATTATTTGCCCTTGGAACTTGTTGAAATGTGATATGAGTAAAATACTTTTTGAGATCATCAACCAACAGTTTATAAGGCACCAACTTGTCGTCCCTTGTCTGATAGATATCATTAACTTGATTGATGACTAACTGTGAATCTCCAAGAAATGTATGTGGTAAATTTATGTGGTAAATTTGGCCTTGTTAACTCACCATACACTTAAACATAGTCCTTCTTCACCAGGTACACACAAGAATAAATATGAGATTATTCATATTGTCTGCCTGCATGATTCGACGTGTTACCTTCTATCCAGACGGGGTTTTCGAAATTGCTCTCAGAATGAGAATCTCACAACCATAGACCAATCTAGGAATGAAGGATTTTTCTCCATGAATGCAATGCAATGCAAGATTATTCTAAGAAATGAAAGATGTGAGATTATTCTAAGACATGATTTCTATGCAATTATTCTAAAAATTGAAACTATCTTATTGCAGTAATGAAATTGTTCTATATGAGATGATTAAGAAATGTGACAATAATTCAGTATTCTAACAATGCAAAAGTGAGTGGGGGTTTGAATGAGAGAATGAGAGTTCTTTTATAGACTCAGAGATGATCATATTAGAAACTTTCCTCTTTGAAATAAAACAGATAGAAAAGCCAGTTTCAATTAGAAAGCTTTATTCAAAAGAATACAATAAATTGTTTTCTTTCTGCTTTAGCTGTTTTCTTTCCTTGATTTAATTATGTTTTATTTGAATTAAATTGTTTTCTTTCTCTTTAAAGCAAAATTAATTCAAAGATTCTATTTCTGAACAGAAGAAATATTTTTGAGAGATTATCCAATTAATTAAATAAATATGACCTCATAATTGCTTTTTCTCAATTATCTGAATAATTAAATTCAATTATTGAAATGAGTATATTATATTTAATAATTAAATATAATTTAATTCATTTTCATGTGTCTTAGCTAAAGAGGGTGAATTGAATTTAATTAAAGTGCTAGGACTTTATTAATTAAATTAATTCGATCACAAGGTTTGTTTAGCCAAATAGATATTTAGGAATTAAATATAATGTATGATTAATGTAGATTTAGGATTTTTTACATTTGACACTTAGGTCAAGTAGAGTCAATTAAAACTCGGAATTGCCTAGTACAATAGGACTTTGATGATTCAGAAGAATGACAAATGCAACAAAATTGGTTAGGGTTGCAAGATACCAATTTTGGGGTGTTACACCTTCAATACCAGATAATGTTAAAAACTGACAAGTTTTTGAAGATGACTTAGATATTCTGAGATTTTTAAATTGTGAAGCAGACTTTTCAAACAAGGAAATGGATTTCAGTGGATGTATAGAAACCTTGGACAATAGAGATACATTTTTTGGTAAAGAGGTTCTCTAACTGAAATCAAATAGAGTTCCAAAAGGGCTAGTTATTCTTGAGAAAAAAATTTATAATAAAGACAAGTTTTTTCCTGCAAATATTGTAAGCAAAATTGAAGATTTGGAATAAATAAACATAGGAACAACTGAGGACCCTAAGAATGTATATATTGGTAAAAAGTTGTCTCCTAAAATCAGTAAGTTATTGGTTGATCTTCTCAGAAAATATAGGCATATTTTTGCATGGTCTTATGATGATTTGAAGGTTTGTAGAGAAGATTTGTTTCAACATGAGATTTCTTTTAAGGAAGGCACTAAGCCTTTCAGACAAAAATTGAGATCTATCAATCCCACTCTAGCACCAAAAATGTAGGAAGAATTAAAAAGGATGAGAGATGTTGGGATTATAAAAACTATCAGACATTCCACAAGGGTATCAAATTTGGTACCAGTGAGAAAGAAAAATGGAGACATTAGACTTTGTGTAGATTTTAGAAATTTGAACATCAAATCTTTAAAGGACAACTATGGTTTACCCAATATGGAAGCCAGGCTACAAAGAGTTATTGGGTCTGAATTAATCTCAATGATGGATGAGTTCTCAGGATATAACCATGTCATAGTTAAGGAATCTGAACAATTTAAGACTTCATTCACCACACCATGGGGTACTTATATTTATGTGAGAATGCCTTTTGGCTTGACAAATGTTGGGGAAACTTTTAGAGAGCCATGGATGTGGCATTTGTAGATTTCATAAATAACTTTTTGGTTGTTTACCAAGATGACTTGACATATAATTCAACAAAGGAAGATCAACATTGTGGACATGTTGAGAAATTTTTTGTTAGACCTTTGGAGTACGAGGTCTCATTCAACCCAAAGAAATGTGCTTTTGGAGTTATAGAGGGCAAGCTCTTAGGACACATTGTGTCTAAGGATGGAGTCAAGATTGATTCTAAAAGGGTTCCTACCATTGATAAATTCCTCAGCCCAAGAATGTCAAGGGCATTCAGTCTTTCTTTGGACAAGTAAATTTCTTGAGGAGATTTTTTACAAATTTTGCAGAGATTAGTATCCTTGTTTCAAAGATGATGAAGAAAGGGGATAAGGTGGAATGGAATGAAGAAGCATCTAAGGATTTCTCATAAATTAAGTAGGCTATCAAAGATGCCCCTGTTATAAGGACACCTGATTATAGAAAGCCTTTGCAGATTTTCTCATTTGCTTCATACAATATTGTTACTGCAATATTGCTACAAAAGAATTCAGAGGGTTTTGAACAACCTATTTCTTTTTTTAGAAAATCATTACAAGCAACAGAATTGAAGTATGACATCATGGAAAAATAGCCATATGCTCTAGTCAAGTTTGTCAAAGCTTTTATATGTTATTTTGTAGGAGCAATTTTAATTTCTTATGTGCCTAGTGCTTCTATGAAGGACATTCTGGTCCAAAAGGAAGTTTCGGGAAAAAGGTGTAGATGGATAAACATAATCCAAGAGTTTAATATTGATATTCAGATCGCCAAGTTGGTTAGAGGCCTAGGAATTGCAAAGCTTATGGATTAAAGTAATTTGGATGCTAATCATGTAAACATGTTAGAATAAGAGAAAAGACCTTATATTTGTGATATTGATTATTGTGATTGGTATAAGGACATCATTGGATATCTATAGAAAATGATATTACCTCATGAAATGGATGAAAATAGGAAGAGAATTGTCAAATTACATGCTATTAAGTATGCAATAATACAAGGTCAATTGTGATGGAGGAGCAATGAAGGAGTATTACTCAAATGTGTAGACTATGACAAATCCAATAACTTGTTGTAACAAATGCATAATGGTGCATGTGGGGGCCATTACATGGCTAAGACTACTGCACATAAAAATATGAGGTCTGGATTTTGGTGGCCTACCATTTTCAAGGATGCCCATAGTTACATCAAAAAATGTGATGCTTGCCAGAGATTTGAAAGTAAGCTTAAGTTTGGTGGGAATTTACCTTTTAAGCCTATCACAGTTGAGGCACCTTTTCAAAAGTGGGGAATGGATTTCATTGGTGAGATCTCTAATAAATATAGTGGAGGTCATTCATGGATTCTGGTGGCAACTGACTATTTTACTAAGTGGGTTGAAGAAATTCCTACTAAAAGAGCCACCAACAAGGTTGTAACTGACTTTGTGTTATAAAACATCCTCACTAGGTTTGATTCCCCAAAGATAATAGTGGTAGATAATGCAATGTGTTTTAGATCTGAATAAATTAATGATTTATGCCAACTATATGGGATCTAGATTTCTTACTCTTCCCCATATCACCTGTATAGTTGGAAAATGGAAGCACTTCCATTGTGGACTGGTGTAGCCTTCCGAGTAAGTGGTTTGGGGTCATGTCAAACACCTTGAATGGGCCTCTGACTTGGATCTGGCTTTCTCCCCTATTTTTTCCCATTTCCCACTTTTTCCAACCTATTTTTGGCACCCTAAAATTGCAAACTAAGTTTTTTGACCTTAGGGTCAAACTTGACCTTTCTAGGTCAAGGTCAACCTTGACCTTTTTCTGGCCCAAGGTCCAGATTTCAAGTTTCTGGGGTTTCCAGATGTCGGGCTTCAAAAAATTTCATTTCCCGCTTCTAGGTTGGTTGTTTTGGGTTCTGAAATGATGAATCTTAAATTATATTTAATATAGGTCCACTTCTAGAGGTATGGGTCTAATGGGAATTTAATCTCCTATGTAGGCCCCTCTAGAAGATTGTGCCCTAGATTTGTAAATAAGGAAGCTTTCTCCTCTCATTTTCTCTAAATATCCAAGAAGCAATATGATCTACACCACCTATGCATATGAAGGATAATCTATTGAAGCAATCATCTACTCTCAAGCATCTAAGCATTCAAGCATCTTCAAGCACTCAATTCATCAAGGAGATCCATTGGTAGCCATTGAAGGATTCAAGCTCTATGGAGCCCTCTTGTTGAAGATTTCTCCATCCACATTCCTCCAAGCCTCTTCCTATTCCAAGATACATTCAAGATTGCTGTTGAAGATCTACAAGCAATTAATTTGAGACATCCTACATTGTACATTCTACATTCTACATTCATTTGGTGCATACATACTTGTGGATCCACGGATTCGAATCTGCCACAAGGGTTTCCATACAAGCAAGGTGAATTTGTTCATTTACTTTTTTTTACTTATGCAATTTCAATTATACTTTGAGATTAATTCTGAAACTGGGGTTTGACGAAGGAAAACCCNCCCCCCCCCCCCCCCCCCCCCCCCACAAACAAATCCATTTTTCTTGCAGGTACAGGTTTGGAACAGTGGATCAGAGTGCAGATTTGGATACCCTTTTTGGCAAACTTTCAGGATTTGGAAACAGATTTTCAGTTGAAAACTTTTGAGGTTGATTCTACCCTAGGTCAGAATCAGAAATTCTAGGTCAATGGTGACATTGACTTGAGGGTCAAAATTGGAACTGTGCCATAATGGAAAAAGATTTATGGGTTTTGTACATCTCTGCATTTCTATTCAAGATCTGGTTGCAGATTTTCTAGAAACTCAGTGTAGACCCCCAAAAACAGCATTCTTCAGATCTGTAACATTTCAAGGTTAGCACTTTTCTCCTATTCATTTCAATTAAATTTCTTAATCTTTCTTCTTTATTCTTATTTCCAATCGATTGATTCATTTATGCATTGATCCTTCCTTTGGGGTTAATCAATTTGGATCCTTCCTTTGTGTATTTGGGGATAAAAGGAACATCTTATTTAGCCCTCACATTTCAATAAACATTTCACATTTTAAACTCCATATCCATTATTTTATCTTACATTTTGGTAACACTCCATTTTATATGTTACATTTTGGTGAACCCGTGATAGACAACTCTTTCTTTTTGGTGTTAGATTTGCACTTTATGTTAGATCTTACATGCATTTAAAAGTATATTTCTTTTATGCTCTTGCATTTATATGTCAAAAATAAATAAAAATCACAAAATTTCTTTAAAAATACAAAAAAAAACATTTACATTTTTCATGCTTGTAATGTTACTTTGTGTTCAACATGTATGATTTTTGTTTTGAATACTTTGATGAGGCTTTTGTTGCAAAAGATGATAGATCCCCTAATGAGGTACATAGAAGTGAGGATGAAAATTGTTTGAATAAGATCTCCATGGATCCTATTCCTATTTCATCCTCCTCTACAACACCTTCAATTGACCTTTACCATAGGGTGTGTGCATGGTTACCTTCATGTTCCACTATTTACAATATTGATACACCTAGAAAGACTTCATTTAGTGCATGTGATGTTTCTTTCTCCTCTCTTGTATTACCTTTTAAGGATATATTAGAGCAATAAGATGACTTTAATCTTTCTCTTTATGGAGATGAGTTGAGGATTGATGTTAATTCTTCTCTTAAAGACTTCAATTAGTGCATATGGTGTTGTTTTCTCCTCTTTTGTATTACCTTTTAAGGATATATTAGAGCAAGAAGACGACTTTAATCTTTCTCTTTATCGAGATGAGATGAGGATTGATGTTAATTCTTCTCCTAATATATGTATTTTCTATCAGCCTACTTTAGAATATAATTTACCTTCTTTCCCCTTTAGGGTTCAAAGTTTAGTGATTTATGGCGCTCGTACAAGGTGCTTTATTGATAGGGATGATAGTACTCCTATTTGGGATGAACCTTTGGATTTGGATGTTGATTAGTCTCTTCCTCATGAAGCTATTCTGGAAGATCCTCCTATTTGGGATGAACCCATGGATAAAGACATTGATTTATCTCCTCCTCATGAAGATGCTTTGATACAAGAGGGTGATTTATTAATTGATGACATATTCATACATGAATCTTTTTCTAAAACACACCCCCCCTTATGCGGAATTTTAGAGAAATAAGAAAACATTATAGATGTTTTACCTCCATTTGGGATTCCTTCTAGTGATGAGGCATCAGCGGAGAATGATATGAATTCCCTTCATGCTCTCCCTCTTAGTGATGATCTTACGGAGAATCAAGATCCTACCTCATCTCCTCCTAGGATATCTTTTTTGTGTCCTTGTGAATCTATTCATAGTGTTGAGACAAAAAACATGGTTTATCCAAAACCCTTGCTAACTATTGGAGATTGTCCTCGTATTACTATCAAGGGTAAACCTAGAGATCCTTTGAATTTCTTTGATAACACGGATTATGTTTCACATGCTTATCGTACAAGGAATAATCCTCAACCTAATTTGGTGGTTCCTACTTCTTTACCACCTTCTCAACCCATTCTTCCTCCTCCACCCCGTCTTCCTAGCCAGGAGTATGATTTGATAAACCAATTGTATAATGCCCCTGCCAAGATTTCTTTATGGGACCTTCTTCAAACTTCACCTACCTACCATAAAGCCTTGAAAAAATCTCTAACAACTCTTCCCGCTCTACCTCCTAATCAAGAGAACATAAATTTCTTCTTACAGTGCATGCATGCTATCCTAGGTCCTCCTAACATTGTATTTACTCAAAAGGTTTTACCATTTAAAGAAGTTCAGAATCAATATGATGATCTTATGGTTGTTGTTACTATCAATAAGAGTACCATTCGTAGGAACTTGATTGATAATAAATCTGGGCTTAATATTTGTAGCACGGACATGCTCAAAGTGATTAAATCTGATCTTTCAACTATTCAACCTGATAATGCTCCTATACGTGGCTTTGATAACATTGAGAAGAATACTTTGGGCATCATTTGATGATATGTAATTGATTGAATGTTTGATAATGTTAAGTTGAAGATAATGCAAGGCATTAAATCAGTTAATGGTTTGTATTGTCATTGATGTCAACTTGATATCATCTATACGATCATGTACATAATGCCAAATACTTTAGAGAATCAATGGAACAGAGATTATGCTTTCAGCAATGCATAAAAGTCAAGTATTCACTAAGTGACAAACAACACCAACGGAGTGCACACCGTCGGTAAAGGCAAAGAACAAAAGTCATAGTGATACCCGACGAGCAGAAGATAGTATTGCCTGACAAAGCAAAATCATAGTGATACCCGACGAGCTAAAAATAGAGTTTCCTGACGAGAAAAATCTAATGATGCCCGACGGATGGAGATCCCGAAGCTGACTGGAGTCACACCGATGGAACTGGAAGTTATCACCGACGACTAACTGCAGAGTTGACTGACATAATAGAGAGTTCAGAAAATGATAAAATATCTAGCTGGAAAAGCTTAACGATAGACTTAACTAGTTGTTTTATTTGTTTTATTCGAAAAGAGTTAAGTAATATATTTAAAGAAGATTTGTACAGTTGGCAAGAAGATAACTACGAGATAAATCAGGATTTAAAGCTTTAAATCAAATTGGATGGATTTTTTTTCACACCAAGAATCAAGAATCAAGGAATATCATGTCTATATAAGAGACAACTGTAATTCATTTTTTTAATCACATACACGGGAAGGGGAGTGAATAGAAAGAGGATGATGAAGAGAAACTAATGAAGGATAACTTCATACAATCCTGATCAATCAAGCTGAAGCATATCTAGAGAATTTTGCAGACACTGATGAATAGTGAAGCACAACATCACAGAGGAAAAAGTGTGGAGTACAAAGAATTGAATTGATACATTGATCAGAGAGGTAATGTACTTAAATAGATCTAAAAATCTGCAATTCAAGTTGCATTAGAAATAGGTCATAGTGTTTCAGTTTAACCATTGAAGCATCAAGTCTC
>MU225854.1:150982-161958 GCA_018584345.1 Thuja plicata | reverse complement strand
TGATTCAAGGATGGTAGCAAGATTTTCCTAAAGCCTATTGACAGTCTAAGAAGGAGGTTGATTCAAGGATGGTAGCAAATAGATGCCCAATACTAAGTGACAACCTCTATGTATAAAATCCTCTAACCAGGTCACACCTAACAGTGTGTTTGTAACCTTTAATAGGGTTGGCTCCTAATAGGGCTCAGTTCAGAAGAGTGAAATTTTGGGGTACCAGACCCAGTGGTTTTCCCTTAATAGGGTTTCCATGTTAAAATCTACGTGTTATGTGTGTATGGTTTATTACTTTATTGTTTTACATTTCACATATGCATTTCTAGATTGATTGGTATACTTTGCATATTTACTGAGTATCGGTAAATAGTTTTACTGCTTATCGGTAATCAAGGAGAATAAGGACAGACAAGGAAAACTGATAGATAGTTAAATCATTATTAGTATTTCATGGCATGCATCTTTTAGGGACTCAATAATCTGAGATATTTGATTGGTGGTTAGTGATTAAAGGATAAATTTTTGAGGCCATTGATTCACCCCCCACGCCCTCTCAGTTATTACTAACATCATTACCTTACCTATCAAAGTAGGTCCAGTCATCCTAAATAATCATTTTCATGTCATGCCTGGACATATTAATTATAACCTCTTTTTGGGTATACCCTGGTTTCATGATATGCATGTTGTTCCTTCCACCCTTCACCGTAAAGTCAATTTTATTCACAATAACATGATATATACACTTTGTGCGGATGATGCGCCAAATCCTTGTTTGAATATTCAAACCAACAAGAATCCTATTCATAATAGTAATCCTTCTTTCTCTAATGCTCTTCCTGGAGATGATTGGGGAACCTTAGATTTTAATCCTACCTTTATTGGAGAGTATAAAGTTTCTAATCTTGATTTTATGAAGCAACAAAGAGATTTTGAACAACGAGCTTTTGCTTCTAATTCTAATGTCCTTCGTAATAACTTTGTAATTGCTTCTACCCACTTTGAATCTATCAAACCTACTAAAGATGACATACTGGCTACTGAAGTTCCATTTAATCCTTCTAATATGGCTTCTCATTATGGTCCTAGTTATCATTTACTAGTTAAACAAGGATTCCATGGTCAAGGATGTGGTAAGCATAAACAAGGAATTCAAATGCCCTTACAGAATGGGGGTTATGAGAATTCTTATGGATTGGAATTTAATCCTCAACAACACATCAATGTTAACAACATCTCAGATAACAATTCAAAACATGATGAACCTATGAAGGAATTTGACCAAGAAGTTCTTTTGCCTAAACTCCTTCATGCTAAGATGATTACTAGACCTAAACGCAAAAAGAAACATAGTCCATACTTGAAGACTCTTCCTTTTTGTTTGTAGCATAGATTTCATGATCACTCTACCAATGAATGTCATGCTTTACATTATAAGATTAGGCAGCTCATTGATAGTAAAGTTATTTATATATCATGTGGCAATGAGTTATATTTTAATCTTGTTTTCTCTAAATAACATTTATGTTCCTATTATGGAACTCCACATTATGTAAACAATGTTAGCCAAATCTTTGGGGGCTTGTTGTCTTCCATAGTGTTGTGATTCATATAGTAGGTCCCCTTTCATCCTTGTTCCTACACTTGGGGTGCAAGGATGCCATCTCCTTCTTTTATGTCTTTCCAAAATTCATTCTTCCCTTGGTTAAGCAGTATCTATCTATTATGTGATATCCAATCATACATGAAAATTTTGGTTTACATTGAGGATCTATGTCCTTGATTATAACTTATTTCATTGTTTGACATTGGGTTTCCATGGTTGATAAATCTCTCACCTTGGAAACTGAATAGTGTGTTATCCCTCACAAGGGTTACTTTTTTCACTTCTTGCATGATATCTCTTTGCATTCATCCCTTCCATGGCCTCATAGGAGTTGTGACTTTCTTGGCTTGGACTGGGTGTTTTCTATGGATATTGTATTGATGTTGAAGTAGGCTTTATCCTTGTTCTTTTCTTTCCTTAACATGTCAAAATAGTATGTATTTTTCCATCTTAAGGAGAGGGGCATATGTACAGCCTCCCTCATTCTATATTATGCATTTTTGTTCTATAGCATGCTAAATCCTCTAAAGGTAACATACATAATTTTATAAATCTTGAAGAGATACACATTCATTTACAATTAAATATGCTAAATCCTCGGAAGTTAATGCACATAAGTTGCTAAACCGTGAAGAGATACGCATTTTACAAATGTATTCCATGGTGATATGAGAATATGGATCCATGGGTACTTCATAAAAGTTGTCGTAAGATGCACTACATACATGCACAAAACCTCCAAAAGGTGCACAACTTTATGGTGTGACTATCAAGTGCTTTCTTGGTGGGCCATCCTATCCTTTTTGTAGTTCACAGTGAGATACACACATCTTACTGGGCAAGCTAACCACTCCTCTCTTTATCTTTCTCTTTGACTGGTGATCTTAGGGTTGATAAATACTTAATTCCTTGGGGGCTTAAGGATTCCTTTGCCCCTTTTTATTTCAATAAGATTATCTTTTCTTCATGATCTCCTTTACCAATAGTTTGCATCAAGTCCATACTCTTGCTAAAGTGGGGGCTAAATATATAGTCAAAAAATGGAAGCACTTCCATTATGGATCAGTTTAGCCTTCTAAGTAAGTGGTTTAGGGTCATGTCAAGTGCCTTGAATGGGTCTCTAACTTGGATCTGGCTTTCTCCTCTATTCTGTCCCATTTCCCACTTTTTCCAGCCTATTTCTAGCACCCTAAAACTGCAAACTGAGATTTTTGACCTCAGGGTCAAAATCAACCTTTCTGGGTTAAGGTTGACCTCAACCTTGACCTAGGTCAAGGTCAAAATTGACCTTGACCTAGGTCAGAAGTGACCTTTTTCTGGCCCAAGGTCTAGATTTAAAGTTTCTGGGGTTTCCGGATGTCAGGCTTCAAAAAAGTTCATTTCCCGCTTCTGGGTTGGCTATTTTGGGTTCCCAAATGATGACTCTTAAATTATATTTAATATAGGTCCACTTCTAGAGGTATTTGTCTAATGGGAATTTAATTCTCCTATGTAGGCCTCTCTAGAAGATTGTGCCCTATATTTGTATATAAGGAAGCTTTCTCCTCTCATTTTCTCTAACTATCCAAGAAGCAATATGATCTAGACCACCTATGCATATGAAGGATAATCTATTGAAGCAATCATATACTCTCAAGCATCCAAGAATTCAAGCATCTTCGAGCACTCAATTCATTAAGGAGATCCATTGGTAGCCATTAAAGGATTCAAGCTCTATGGAGCCCTCTTGTTGAAGATTTCTCCATCCACATTCCTCCAAGCCTCTTCCTATTCCAAGATCCATTCAAGATTGGTGTTGAAGATCTACAATCAATTGATTTCAGACATCCTACATTCTACATTCTACATCCATTTGGTGCATACATACTTGTGGATCTATGGATTTGAATCCGCCATAAGGTTTTCAATACAAGCAAGGTGAATTTGTTCATTTACTTTTTTTACTTATGCAATTTTAATTATACTTTGATGTTAATTACAAAACCAGGGTTTGACCAAGGCAAACCCCTCCCCCCAAAAAAAAAAAATCCATTTTTCTTGTAGGTACAGGTTTGAAACAGCGGATTAGAGTGCAGATTTAGATACCCTTTTCGGCAAACTTTTGGGATCCAGAAATAGATTTTTAGTCGAAGACTTTTGAGGTCAATTCTGCCCTAGGTCAGAATAAAAAATTATAGGTTAATGGTGACATTGAATTGAGGGTCAAAATCAGAACTATGCTAGAACGAAAAAAATAATTTATGGGTTTTGTTCGTCTCTGTGTTTCTATTCCAGATCTGATTGCAGATTTTCCAGAAACTCAGTGCAGACCCCTAAAACATCATTCTTCATATCTGTAACATTTCAAGGTTAGTACTTTTCTCCTATTCATTTCAATTAAAGTTATTAATCTTTCTAAACTTATTACACATTCTTTTCTATAAAACAGAATTTAAGATCCTCTTCTTTATTCTTATTTCCAATCGATTGTTTTATTTATGCATTGATCCTTCTTTTGGGGTTAATCAATTTGGATCCTTCCTTTGTGTATTGGAGGATAAAAGAAACATCTTATGTATCCCTCACATTTCAATAAACATTTCACATTTTAAACTCCATATCCATTATTTTATCTTACATTTTGTTAATACTCTATTTTATATGTTACATCACCCACAGGGAAATGGCCAAGTTGAATCTACTAACAAAATCCTGATTAAAATTTTGAAGATAATATTGGATAAGAATCAAAAAGCTTGGGATTCAAAGTTACAATAGGCATTGTAAGATGATAAAGTGACAATAAACAAGGACATTGGTTGTGCACCCTTTGATTTAGTATATGGTATACATGCTAGGTTTCCACAAAATAATTTATTGCAAATGTACAAGTTTATCCAAAAATACGATGAGGAACTGGATGATGAGATGAAGATCAGAATGGATGATTTGATACAATTGGATGAATCAAGAAGGGAAGTACATGACATAAATGTTATGTTGTAGCTTCAATGTAAGGATCTGTATGACAAAAGAACCATTGTAAGAAGTTTTGAAATTGATGATTAGGTCTTGATGTGGAATGTCAGATTGGAAGATAAAGGAAAACATAGCAAATTTTATCCTATTTTGGTTAGGACCATATATCATTGACAGCAAGTGGGGTTATGATCCTTACATTTTAAAATATTTAATTGTAAATATTATGGAATTTCCAGTTCATGGACAATTCGTGAAGTTATACTTCTCTTGAAGTTCTCAGAATCCATGAATAGTCGGTTGTAAATAAGTTTTGGTTTGTAGATATTCTTGTTGTTTTTGTCTGATGTAGGGTAGTTTTCTTTTTGTAGTGGTTTGCTTAACCCTGATATTATGGAATCTTGTCATATCTGCAAGAGACATACATCCCCAATCAGAGCCACTGTCAGCACTGTCAAAAAATTTCCATGGTTCCAAGGTTTTTCAAAGTGTTTGAGTCTGGTTTTAAGTCCTTTGTGTCTCTGGTTCTTAAACCCTTGGTATGTTTTGGCAAAAAGGCTCTTAAACCCTAAACCCTTGAGTATGTTATAAAATGAGGTTACCTTTATTCAATTCAAGTAAGTGACTTTACCCATGTGCTTTAAGTCATCATCGGCGGGGTCATCTAATATTCCTCAAGTCCTAGCGGGGTTTATTTTAAATTTTCCTTAAGTCCTAAAGTCACCGTGGCCTTTTATTTCTCCTAGGAATTGAGCAAGTTATTTTCAATCCAATGGCTGGTGCATTCCCTTGATTGCAAGATGCACAAATAATATTGTTCAAGGCATTGCACCTAAGTGACAAGTGGCAGAGAGTGGGACCTTGCCAAAGATAAAGTAAGGTTAAAGATAAGATAGATTTGTTTTGATCTAACAATGGGTGCTTTTCCTTGATCAGATGTTGCACATTGTTTATTCATCAATGCATTGCACTTTGTTGACACATGTCCATTCTGAGATCATGAGGTCAGCATGTACAAAAGCTAGCGGCAGGTTCGTGCACTGTCAGATCTATTTTCATTGCACATTTGGTGCATTTTCGCTGTCTGGAGTTGCAGGGAAGCTATTCTTCATAGCTTCACACATTTGTGACACATGGAAAGTGCATGGGGTTAAAGAAAGGTTACTTTGCAAGAAAATCTCTTTTGATTGTAGGCATTATGCCTTGATCTGAAGATGCAAGGTAATTATCCATCAAGGCATTGCGCTTTTGCACCATGTAGCAGTTGGTGGGACATAGTCAAGGTTGCAGTATTTATGGAAATGTTAGATTAATTTCCATCCTACGGTTGTCGCAATGCCTTAAAAAAAAGGTGATCAAAGTTTATTTCATCAAGGCATCTTGCTTGAGCGCCACGTGTTGATGGTGAGGCCAAGCTGAGGTCAAAGGAAAGTTAAAGGACAATCAGATCAGATCAGATCGTGTGGTTGGCGCTATCCCTTGAACTCAAGATGCACAATGATTACTCATTAGGGGAATGTGCCTATGTGACACATGGAGATAGTGGGACCTGGCTGGAAATAAAGAAAAGGCAAAGCATCGAGTGGTTTCAATTTGATCTGACGGTTGGCACATTGGCTTGAAGGAAAGTTGCATGTGTTTTATTCATTGAGGCACTGCGCCTGAGTGACACCTATCCAGATGAGATTGTGTGTCCAGATTTTTGAACGAAGACAAAGGTGGAGTAGATCTATTTCAATCTAACAGTTGGTGCATTGCCTTACTCAAGAGTTGTTCAAAAGATAGTCATATCAAGATTGCGATAGAGCGACACATTGCATTCTGAGATCTTGGTGCCCGAGTGTTTAAAAGAGGATTGACGGTCACATTTTAAAAGCTAATAAAGGGTTTGATCTCTAATGTCGATGGATTTTTCCATGCTAGGTGTAGCTGTTGCATCTGATATTAGAATTTTTAAATGTTTTCCTGAGGGTTTTAAGGCGGTGGACTGTGTCTTTTATTGCAGGAGAGTAAATTAGTGAATCTGATCTTCTGGGTCATTTTATGCAATTAAGGGATGTTGTCAAGATTAAAATTCAATTGCTTGGAATATTTTCAAGGAAAATTTATGATAGGAATGGTGGTCTAGGGTTTTCTAATCAAATTTATATATCTTTTTAAAACCCTTAGCCGACTCCCTGTCTTTTATACTTTAATGGTGGATATGTTCCCAAGTATGGTGGTTGGAGGATTACATTTCCTTAGAAGACATGCATTCCCTGATGAGTTGAGACAAACATATACATTCCATTTTCCTTTGTTAGAGAATGTTCTTTAAGGATTTAAGATGGCTGGCGGCTACAGATCAGATTGTGCAGAGTGGATTGATGACAGAGTTACTTCTGGTTGAAGGTAGGGTAGTTGAAATGAGTTAATGCATTTAATATCTTGAATGACCTGGTTGTTGATTTTTATCCCTAAAATGATTTGAATCTTGTTGCAATCCTTGTTCTATAAAAGGATTTCCAAGATCATTTAGTAAGGGATGGAAACTTGGGGGAAGTACAAAAAGCAATAAGTTGCATACTTATTCCAGTGAGAGTATAGCATATGTAATCTATAGAGTGTCAAGATAGAATAGAAAGTTTCATGTCTTTTGAATTTATTGATATGTGTATTTTGAATCAGATTGAAATAGGAACATGGTTCTTCATACTTAATAGAAGTTTTCTACATTCAAGTCTCTCCTTTGTGTTTATTTCTTGAGTTGTGAAGTATTTTGATTCACTGTATAGAATTTATCTATGTGTATATTGTTGTTCATTAGTTTTGATCGAGGATAAAATTAAATGATGTTATGAATAAAATATAAGTTCATTTAATATCCACAAGGATTTTATAAGAATTTTATGGTCTGAGTTGCTTGTATTTATGGATTTGAACCTTTGGCAGTAGTTGGTTTTTGTGTTCTGCATCTGTAGTAGAGATATTGCCCAATGGATAAAGCACTGATAAGGAATTAGTATTTCTATGTTGATACATGTCTGGTTGGGTTTGGCTATATTCTTCCCTTTTAAAACATCAAAACTGTCTCAGTTTCCTTTTGAGATTTGTAGTTGTTGGTTGTTATTCTTCATGGTGATTGAGAGTCAATGAATGATTAGTTATCATTTAGTACTTTCTTACCATTATATGTTGTTAAAATCCAGAATGAGTTGTAAAGTGTTGTGCATTGAACTGGATTAGGTACACCCACCTTGGTCTTGCAGATCCAGAAGTACAAAGGGCAGTCTTGTCCCTATAGTTGGTCCAATTACCTTAAAGATCTTCCCATATTTGGAGCTAACCACTCTTAAAATCAATCTCAAGGTATATTGGTGCCTTTCAAAGCATAAACGTTTTTAAACACCAACACCTCGAAAGGTAATCATGGACCTAGTGGAATTGGGTGTGTGGCTAGAGATAGCAAAGGGAGTATTTTGAGACTAGAAGCTAATATAATTGATGATGGAAAAAATAATGTGGCTAAGACTTTAGTATCCTTGCAAGCTATCAGGCTTGAGAAGAAGATGGGGATCACAAAACTATATTTAGAAGGTGACTCTCAAGTGATTGTGAGGCGATAATAGCGGAAACAATGCAAGCTTGGCATTCACAAAAATACATCCACATTATTCACAAGGAATTAAACTTTTTTAATGAATTTAAAATTACCCACATTAAACAAATGGGTAATGAGGTGGTAGACACGTTGTGAAAGTG
Source organism: Thuja plicata (assembly GCA_018584345.1). Taxonomy (NCBI): domain Eukaryota; kingdom Viridiplantae; phylum Streptophyta; class Pinopsida; order Cupressales; family Cupressaceae; genus Thuja; species Thuja plicata. Next base: position 153,659 of record MU225854.1, on the reverse strand, counting down.
CGCGTTGAGGTTAGCAATCTGTGAAGTAAGATGGGAAGATTTTGAAAATCTTCAATTGGATGGTGGTAATGACTAAGAGTTGTCCAGACGATGGTGTGTTAAGGTGGTGAATAAAATGTCGTCATTATTTACTAGTATTTTTTGGCCATATTTTCAACGTGAGTTAGTCAATTTTTTGATACTGGTTGGCCGACCAAACGACCACTATTGTCGTTGGAGTTTTTTTGTCGACTAAGAAACCCAAAAAAGGTTGTGTCAAATTATCGACAATAATTATGGTCAAATGATCCACTTTATAATGCGTTGACTATGGACATTCTAGTCAGTGCAGTCTGTTGATCATTGTCATTATTGTCGAACTATCAACTTCAAAATGCGTTGAGACTGTGGCATTCTAGTCGATGCAGTCTGTTGCTCATTGTCATTATCATCAAACTATCGACTTTAGAATGCGTTGAGACTGTGGCATTCTTGTCGAAGCAGTTCATTGATTATTTTGATTTTTTTCAAACTATCGACTTTAGAATGCGTTGAGACTGTGGCATTCTGGTCGAAGCAGTTCGTTGATCATTATCATCGTCGTAAAACTATCGACTTCAGAATGCATTGAGACTGTGTCATTCTGGTCGAAGCAGTTCATTGATCATTGTCATCGTCGTCTAAATAGAGACATCAGAATGCGTTGAGACTGTGGCATTTTGATCAAAGTAGTTTGTTGATCTATTCGATGTCCGTCGAAATAGTGACGTCAAAATGCATTGAGACTGTAGCATTCCAGTCGAAGCATTTTGTTGATCTATTTGATGGTCATCAAAATAGCGACGACATATTCATTTATATATATATATATTTATTTATTTATAATCTATTAATATATATAATATATTTCATTTTACTATTCTTTTCATTGAAAGTATAGTAGTTGAATTAGAATATGCCCTTATAATATTTTCTTGAACATTAATAACAGTGTTGTTATCATTGTTCTTACTATGATTAAATTATAGTCTATAAATAACATTTTGCATTATTTTTTTGCTTTTTCTTGATTAGTTCATTGTATATTTTTTTGTTGATTTTATTTATTTTCATAGTCTTATGTTTGCAATGCACATACAATTGTTGTCACATAACAATACATAGTTTCTAATACAAAATTTAGTACTCTAGCTAACATGCATGCTACAATCAATTTCAATGGAAATGTTTTAAATTATTTTTATCTTTCCATAACAGTGTTTTAATTTTTCCAATGTAAATGTTTTAACTCCTATTTTTTCCAGTATGAAAGATGTGCTAGTTGTTAAAAATATAACAAGGCAATCATAAAAAATAATTAAAATATTAGAAATTCTATCTATAAATCAAATGATCTAGCAAAACAAAAATAGTTATCATACCTGAAAGCTCTCCTTTGAATAGTACCTACAATGTCAAATATTAGTTCATAAATAATGTATTGTCATCTAGTTGCAATTTTAGATGCATTATGAAACCTCTTACCAAAAATTGGATTCCTATCATTGAAAAACATTGATATTGTAGGATAACATATATTCCTATTCAAATGCAAATACAATTTGTTGTGTGTAAAAACTATATGCATTATGAATGTTTAATCAACGTGTTAATCTTTTCACACAAATAATTCAACTCACCATCTAATTTTTCCACTTACATTGATTTTTGTTAGCAAAAGCCTTATTTTACACAAATACATGTCCTTGTCATGTATCATATGCAATTCAAAAAACATTATTCAATGTAATTGAAGCTCATAAAATCTTAAAACTAGATCACAACAATTGTAAAGGCAATTCAAAAAATAATCTACAAGACCATTAAGTAGCTCTTTACATGTATATTTGCAATTAAGAAATACATGAAGTGTGTCAAACAAATAAATTCTAACACTCCAATTAAATGAATCAACTCAAAAATGTTGCACATTATCCAAAATTTAATCAATTCACATTATCTCTACATAGTTATATGATTCCTATGTTTCTATTATGATCAATTTCTTTGACATATTTTGATTTTTTGTGGCAATGTTTTTATATGTAAAGAATTATCACTTGCATTGTCCTAAAAACTTACAAAGGTATAAAAAGAAGAAGAAAATCAATCATCATACCTCTAGTGAAAAATATGTTATGAAAATTATTTGCTTGATCACAAGCAATGCTAGTATTTTGCTAATGTGCTATTATGCCCTCCTATAGGTATTATATCTACACGTGTCAATATAATGAATATTTTGTAACACATGTTAGCACAAGTAAGGAAATTCTATATTTTTGAAATTTGATATGTATATATGGTATTTTGCAATGCCACGAAGATGTTAATACAACTAAACCTACACTTATTTTACAATAAAATTCTAAATGAATAACATAATAATGAATTCGAACAAATAAACTAGTCATAATACATGTGTTGAAGATATTAATATTAATTAATACTATTAATAATTCTAACAATAATGATTAATTACTAATTACTAGTGATTAATAGTGCTATCTTAATGATTAATAGCCAGAAAACTTGAATACTGACATCATTAAATTATCATTAACATAATTACTAATAGCTTTCAAGATACTAAACCTATCATAAGAACATCTTCTTCATCAATAGATAATCAAACACAATTTTATAACATCACCATTCC
>MU225854.1:122118-143568 GCA_018584345.1 Thuja plicata | reverse complement strand
AAGGCATCTGAAATATACCTACTACAAGGTAGTGTGTCTAATCATTTGTGAGTCTTTCTCAAGGAGAGAGTTAAATTTTGTAAATGGTTTCAGAGAGCAGGACATAGTTGTTAAGATCTGATGAAGAGGTATTGAGTTGAGTAGATTGTTTGTAAGGCATCCAATCTAGATTGTATGAAGTTTGTAAGGCATTCTTTAGTATTGCATTAGTTTCTTATTGTTGACATATGTTTTCATTGACTCTTTTCCCAAGGAATAGGCACTGATCTAGAGTTTGCTGAGCAAGTATTTTCTCCATTCAGTCATACACAAATTAATCAATTTCATCTAGTTTTTAGAACAAATGAGCTGAACTCATTAAGGACTTATGTCAGCAGGACAGTGTCCACTTTGTTGATTCTTTAGAGAGTGAATCATTAGGTTATCCCTCCTGAAATCAAAAGGAAGAAGGATGCAAATCCTTGTCTCACTGGTTTATGTTCTCAAAACCATAGCCTGGCTTATAGTACTCTATTTTAAGTTAGTCATTGAAATCTCCAAAGTGTTCTATAAGTTGTTACAGTGAGGTTTTAGGTATATAACCAGTGAATGAAACAATCCACCAAATAAATAGACTGAGATATCAGTAATATTTAAAAGGTAAAACCTGCCTGAGTCTATGGAGCTCAAAAATGAAGAAGGATATTATCCAATCCTTAGAAATTAACCTTTCTCTTTCCTAAAAGAGGTTGCATCTGAGTATACAAGGTATACTGTCATCATTAGGTAAGTGTTGCAAGAAAAAATGCTAGCAGCCCCTACCAAATTTCCTAGATATGCATTTGATTGTTTCATCCTTGCTGAAGTCTATAGACAGCTCGCCATTGTGCTCAAACATTTCCTTCCAGGGGAACGAGGTGAGAAAATCTTCCTGTTGTAGCTAGGAAAGCTCTCATGCCTAACCATTGAAGATGCAATAAGTATTGGTAGTGACCTTGATCATTTTGATTTCAAGTACTACACAGAGCGACAAGGCTTTGATAACAAAAACTTTGCTAGCGGAAGCCTAGGTCTCAGATCTCACATGTTTCCAATTCCCCATCTAGAGGATTTATGGGAGGATTGTGCAAATGAATCCCAAGTCATGACCATAAGCCATAGAGGGGGTAACGGATGATGGTTCTGATTTGATTCAACCTAATTTCAAAAGACTTCTAGACACTGAAGAGATAAATGTTGATTGGTCAAAGGAGGAGGAATATGACATTAAATGCAGAACACAGCATGTTCTCAAATTAACTGAAAAATGGCTGCAAGCAAAAAGAGAGCAGTCCAATCCTAAAACAATTAGAGTTAAATCTTCAATTTTATTTTCCTCCCCCTTTGTTTCTAATTCACCTAAACCATCTGGTAATGCAGGTTCCTCTATTAAGCAGCAGAAGAAAGATTCTAAGAAGAAGTCTGTCATAGAGCTTTCCACTGTGGCCTCTCCTCAATGCATTACCAGGTCGAGATCCCAATCACAAAGGAAAGTGAAGATGACTCAGGAGCAGACAGAGACAGTTAATCTAGAGGATGACAAGTTTGGAGACTTGAACTATCAAATTGGGGATGATGACCAAATCGGGAAAGATCTCTTTGATCTCGATGATGTAACCCTGGATTTAATGGACACCCCTGCTAAAGTTGGCCCTCAACCAGCAACAACTAGTGATACACCCAAATGGTTAACTTCTTCAGTTAGTAGGAAGCAAAGTCTGAATTCCTGTATCAATTCCAGTGCAGGATATTGTTAGTAAATATACTCAAAAGAATCCTAAGGCCAAAAAAGTGAAGAGTACAGCACGCATGTTTGTTGATGCTAAAACTGGGAAGTGGACAGCCGAGGTGGCAACTTACAGACCAAAGGAAGAAAAGAAAGATGTGGCGGTTGAGGATTTTGAAGTAACCAAAATTGAGTTAGGGACAATGGACAAAGCCGGAAAGAACCAACTTTTCAAGGAAACAGCCCAACAAATGCTGATTACATCGGTGCAAGATAGCAAAGAGAAGAAGGAATTGAAATAGACCATTGTTTCACTTTCCCAATTTATTAATACATTCTGCAACTTCGATGCTACCTCGTTGTCCCAATCATCTCAGGTGTTTGATCCCAATTCTTAAGAAAGTAAGATGTTGTTGAATCAAGTTCAAAGGGGGCGGACTTTGGTTTCTTTAGTTGATGAATGGATGTCTCAATTGCTCAATAATGGCAGGCAATACATTAAATATTTACATTCAATTCTTCATGACACTAAGACCATGATAGGAGAGTTGCAGGCTCAGCGCCAAGTATGGGGTACAGATGAGGAAAAATGGGTGTCAGCAATGACCAGATTTATGGAAATCGAGAGGCATGGCTTTAATAAATTTTGTGTAGAAAAGTCACTAAAAGGTGCCGACGAGTCTCTTTTCTTCATTCTCAGGAAAAGTATCAGTTGGTGCATTGCTCTGATAAGAAGTGCTATTACGAAAAATAAGGAATATGAAGCTGAAGCTAAACAGATCCAAAAAGCTGCCCTAACTGAGTTGAAAGTGATTAATTTCACTTATACCTACCCCTCCATCTTTGGTGAGAAAGAACTAAAGGGTGCTCTGGATGCTTTCAACTCAGTAATTAAGACTATCAAAGAAAAGATTCATCCTAAAGCCTCTGATTTAACTCAGATAGCAAGCATTGAATCTATGCTTTATCTGTGTGTCGATAAGTTATCCAATGTTACTGAGAAGGTGAAGAAACTGAGGTGGAACAAAGATGCCTCTATGGCCTGAATAGTAAACTCTAAGATCCCGCATCTGTCACTCATGAAAGAACTGGTTCAAGCATATAAAGAATGGAAGCCAACTCAATTAGTTATCGATTAAGAAGGAAGTCCAGTGGGAAGCGAGGATCATGCCATAGATAAGGAGCCTGATTTGGCTATCTAGTTTTTATTGAATTAGCATGTAAAACTTATAGGACGAATGTCCTCTTTCTGGTGGTTTAGTTATTTAACTGTTTGCCTGAGAGGCCATGTTTTTAGGGAGGCCTCTCGGTGCTCTGCTACTATTTATTCTAGCTGCTCAAACTTTGAAAGGGTTCAAAAAACTTTTTGAATGAGAGATATAGTTTTTGATAATTATAGTTCTGATTATTTAATGTTATGAACATAATAGATTTCAGACAATTATCTGTGTAGTAATTTCTGAAATATATGACAGGAAGGTTATTGAATCTGTGTTGTTTATAAACCAGAGCAAGGTGTCCTATGTCGACATATTGTTTGGCATGTTTTATATATCTGTCTGTTGTCTCGTGATATCTAAATTTTGGGTTTTATCTATTTCCTATTATCTGTGGTCAAGAAGTCATTTATGTTTTCATGAAATGCCATTGCGGAAGTGACTGTGTTTCCTTCCTATTCATTATTATGTTATATTTCCTTCATGTTTGCTTAGAAGCATATCATCAAAGAATGATATTGCAGCCTTTATAAGCTTTCTGGTTAAAATCTAATCAATTAAATCATTATTTCATTTCATTGAATATCACATTAGGGAGTTGTACCTATTATAAAATTCAGAGGGAAGTGATCACAAAAGATACTTGTACCCAACTGTTAGAAATAGTTTGTCTTTTAAGGGTGATAGAGTAAACTTAAAAGGATTTTTTTTTGTAGAAAGCCAAATCTGTTCACTAATAGAAGGATAGCCCTACAAAGTATAACCAGGTCAAAACAGAGTCATAAAGTGATAGTGAGGTATTTTAAGGTAGAAAGGTCTAGAAGATAGTGAAAATCCTTATTAGATGCTTGTTACTTTCCAAATGACAATAAAGTGTTGACTATTAGTGCAATGGGTTAGTATTATCTTTCAAGGGGCCTTAGGTGATAGTGCATATGAAATTCAGTAATAGATAAGAACAAATAAAATTCCAAATCAGTAAACATGGTTAGGGTTTTCGTAGTCACAAAAGGAGATGTGCTTCAAAAGGTAGGTAGTGTGTTAAAGGCAAGGTACAATTACCTATGAATAATTTGTTATCAAAGACATGGTGAAAAGACCCTGACAATTTTTCATTACAATCAAAAGGAGATATAATAAGGATGCTGCAGTAGTGATGATTATCAAAGTGATGGTGATTTAAGAGAAATATATGTCAAAACTAACTAATGTGAACTATCATAGAGAAGTTTGTGGAGATTCCATGCAAGCAAAGGATGTGAGTGATATTTTCTAGTTTTGAGAATAAGTTCTACATTCCACTTTAGCAAGGAAATGGTATGGAGAAAAGGTTTAAGACCTTAAATAATGCTAACTGTTAAGGAATATGAAAGATATGTTGGATAATATAATGCAATAGTGATATGCAAGAAAGAGATGATTGTCGCAAGAATGGGGTAGTCAATAATACTATGCATGAAAGGTTTCAATGTATTTCTAGTCATGAATGTAGAGTATGTATGAAAATATATTTGGCCTAGCTAGCAGAATTATCATAAACTATCAATATATCAGTGACACGATGAATAGTGAGCCTTTGACAGTCCTCTAAATATGAAAACCATAAAAAGGAAGTCTAAAATGCATGAAGAATAGCCACAAGGGTACCATGGTTTCATCCTACAACATTGAATAGGGAATTTTTGGTTTACCAAGCAGTCAAAAGATGCCCAATGATAGAAGATAGTCATGATCCAGAAGAACCAAAGAGAATTGAGAAGGTCATTTAGACCCTTCACTCAACATGGTCATCAAGGGTGGTGAAATATGAAGTATTTCAATTGAATGTGACAACAAAGAAGAAAGAAAACTTAATCTTGAGAAAAAAATTAAAGAGCTTAAAGAGCACAAATATCAAATATGGCAGTCAAAAGATCAAAACATAGAAAAGGGATAGTTATGAGGGTTTGAAGAAATACATAAAAGATATAAATGACTGCAAGATCTAACAATTTGACAATTATATATATGTGATAATATTTAAAGGATCATAATTCATCATTAGTATACAAGGAAATAGTTTTCGACCGTCGGTCACAGTGTACACTGACAGACAGTTTACAATGTAACCCGAGGAAGACAGTATAAAGAGTAAACCGAGCACAACAGATCATAGAGTAAATTGAGCATAGAATGTCTACAGAGTAAACCAAGAAGAGTGATCATAGAGACATCATCGAGTACAGTCTTACAGAGACATCATCGAGCACATTCTACAAAGTATACCGAGCACTAGTCTACTAAGAGACGGTTTTAACACCGAGAAAAGTGTATCTGAGCTACACGTTAGCTAAAGTACTTTAGTCTTTAAAATAGTTTTATGCTTAGCTTGAAAATCATTTTTTGTGGATCAATAATAGCGACAATTGTGGATTTAATTAGTTTAACTAATTGTATTCATGCAAACTAGGAGATCAAGGTCAAGTTGTAAACCTTTGATCATTAGAGTTATCAAGAAAAGCGTGAAACCTAATTAGGTCATAATCTTGTATAAATAGATGTAGTAATCAATCATGAAGATGATGATTGTAGCCGCAGAGGACATCTAAGGATCAAATAGAGGTTTTCATGCACAAGGACAAATAAAGAAGAATTTAGTTTATCAAGAAATACATACAAGGCTACCGAGAAGTAACAGAGGTTTTATCCATCACAATTAGGTGATAAAGTTTATGTACTTAATGGATCTGTAATCAACAATTTAAGATTACATCAGTTAGATCTTATATCTTGTTACTCTCTAACAATTGTATCAAACATCAAAATCCTTCAAGAAGGTGGACTTAATAGTCTTATTGTAAATCTCTTAACCGGGTGCACACATACATTGTGTTGTTGAAATCTCTTAACTGAGTAGACTTAACAAGTCTGACATGTTACTCCTAACAGGGTAAGATTATCAGAAGTGATCACAACTTGTAGCCTTAACCGACACCTCCCATTCTATCGATAGTGAAGATTTGTGGGTTTCATCCCCACCATAATTTTTACCTTATAACAGGGGTTTTCTGCGTTATCAATTCTTGTGTCATGTGTAAATAAGTTTCATGAATGTTTCTATGTTTGATTACATGCACTTACATTTATATTATGATATTACATGCATGAAGTAGAAAAGCTACAATGGTCGGTAATGCAAGAAAAGATTACTGAGTTTAATTGGTAAAAAGTTTTAAGGGTACTGATTCACCCCTCCCCTCTCACTACACACCCTTCCATTATTCCAACAATTGCTATTAGAGCTAGATCTCTTATTTGGAAAAGTTTAAATCGCTTGAGAGAAAAGATCATACAATGGAAAGGTATAAGCTTGATAAAAATATTGAGAATCAGAAGTTGCAGATTCAAATTTTCTTTGAGCAATACAAAGAAGAAAGAATCAAAATGAAAGAGTTATTGGCTGAAAGAAAAGTTGTGGCATCTCGCTATAATGAAACTGACTATCATGAAGAAGAGATACCTGATTTATTTGATTCATCTAGATTTGGATCTGGAAATACATCTAACACATCTAAAGGAAGCATTACAAATTTAAATGAAATCATTCAACATCTGACTGAACAAGTAAAAGCACTGTAGATCGGTCAAGAGACATAGATGGTAAGAATGATAGATGTTATGAATAATGCAAGACAAGCTGAACAAGAAAGAACTTTAGCTATTGATGATAGGAGGAAGATTACTGAAAATTTGCAAGAGGAAGAATCTGAGATACAGAGACTTACTAAACATCACATTGAGATCACCAATCAAATAGTTCTTACGATTCATGAGGCCAACCGAGTGAACATAGAACTAAATGGAAAATCATAAGTTATTGGTGAACTAAAAGAATAAAATGAGAAACTGAAGCATGAAGCAAAGATTCAACAACAACATAGTGATATGATCAAGAAAGCTGAATACAATACAAAAATAATGGATGAATTTTTGAATGGACAGAGAAGATTCAATTACAATACCAGTTTAGGGTATACTGAGCATGGAGAATCATCAAAATGAGTTGATCAAAGGAATGTCTACTCAAATCAAAGACCAAAGAAGCGTTCATGTAATCAATGTGGAAAACTAGACCACACATCAAACGTCTGTAAGAGAAAGGCTAAAGGTATTCCTAAATCTACTTCTACATTCATAGGTAATTGTTATAACTGTAACAAGCATGGACACAAAGCATATGAATGCAGATATAAGGTGAAAAAACCAAAGAAGGAATCCTACATGGAAAAATATTGTCCTACTTGCAAAATGCACAGCCACACATCTCATGATTGAAAAAAAAAAAAGAAAAAACAAGTATGGAAACCTAAAGAGCAAGAAAATGCTTAGAAACTGAGAAGAGTTGGTAACTCATATGTTTGGGATTACAACAATTGGGTAAATTGCACAACATGTGGTAGATATGGACATATAGCTGCTAACTATATGAGGAAATGGACAAGAAGATCTAGAAGCTGGACTAACCCTGGAATGGCATGCTTACACAATCATAAGGTCGGTCACTTAAGAAAAGACTGCAGAGACCGAGTGACAGAGTCAAGCACTTTTGCTAATGGAAATACTATTGAAGGCATCAAGAAGATAAGAAAGCAAATGTGGAGGAAAGCTTCAAGAAAATATGATGCTAGACCAAGCACCATAGTAGGTGACACCTCATCCAATGGATCTGGTGATTTCACCACCCCTACCTAAGCAAAACAAGTAAGTACGTAACTGCACTCTACAAAGCTATATTTTACATTAGTTCTTATATTCATTGAGAAAAAGCCAAATTAGCATGAATGAAGATCCACTATGGTATTACTTGTTATGTTAATGTGAATCTAGTCTGGTCAGTCAATATAAACTAACCATACACTGCACGTTGGTGAACATGTGATAGAACAACCCAATTGACACTATCTAGCGAGCATTGTATACTCACTGAGCTAAAGAATTTTGTGTGTTGACCGAGCATTGTTGTTTTTTCTACAGAGAAGTAGGTGAAGCATTCAATGCATCACTTAGGTCACATTGTCTATAAAAGGGCCAATGAAAGCTCATTTCATTCACCCAGCGATAAAGAATGAGGGCAGAGCAAAAAAGAGCGACAAGATTGCAGAGCTACCAATAACAGATTCAAAGCCACTCTGAAAGATTCTGAGCATCCACAACAAAGATCAAGTGAGTATCTAGATTCACCGAGCTAACTGTTTATTTATGGAGAAGCACAAATTTTTTGAACAATGACAACCACATCACGGGTCACGAAGATCAAGAACGCAAAGGACAAAAAGATAGCCTTAATAAAGAAATAAATATGCAAAGAACCAAACTTCAAGTTTTTCCCTGAGGTTGTTGCTCAACCCAACAACAAGGGAGCATTTTCAAGTATTCCTCCTTGGGTTTTGCTAGTTGAAGATATCCCTACATACATTCACTGCAAGGTTGCAAAGATTAGAGACCTTGAGATTCAGGAAGCTTACCAGAAGCTATGTAAGGATGGAAACCTACGGGACGAGTATAAGAACATAGAAGTGAAAGGGTTAACCAATGCCCTACTATTCCTAAAAGAGTTCAAAAATGAGTGGATACAGATAGTACTTAGTCGAGTACATGATGGGAAAATGTGGCTAGATAAACCCAAACTGATCACAAAATATGTAATTCATGCAGTGACCGATTATCCCATCACTAAGAAGGAAAAATCCCTAAAGCATCCTTCACGCCCCGACATCAAAAAGCTAACTAGAGCTGAATGGGATGGCAGAGGGTTGAAAATAAATACAATAACCGATGCCAAGATGAAATTTGGTGCATGTGTACCTGGGTACATGATATTCAAAGCTAGCATAATGAACAACATAGAATGTGGAGAAGTTGACATTGCATATAAAATTGTAAAGAAGGGATTGCCACTAGACGTATCTAAGTTGCTATTAAAGCATCTGGAAGAGAATATGAGAACAATTAGATCACCCAGATCTAACACATGTAAGTTTACTTCCCTCCTTATGTGCACATTTGTCTATTTGCAGAACTTATTTACTTCAATTGACAATCTAACTTCGGACATAAGTAGACCAATCACTCCATAGATTAGTGATTTCATTAAGTCACTAAGAGATAACTTTACACCTATAATGGATGAATACTTCATAACATTCAAGGATAGGATGTAGAAGAGGATGAGAATCCCTACTCAACTAGTAGAAAAACACAAGGATGAGATATGCTTTGTAGTTGACACCAACTCAACACTCATCAAACCTGCACAACCGAGAACAACATGGTTACCACCACTAGAATATGAAATTGACATTGATCAAGCTACAACAGCTATTGAGACCCTACTAAATGAGCCAGTGGATAAAACCTTAAAAATATTTGGAACATATGAGGAAGCCAAGTCTAGAATCAAGACTAGTTTAGTAATAAAGAAGATAGACAGGAAGAAGACAAAAATAATGTACACTCTTCAAAATAAATTGTTGGTTAATGAGGAAGACTTAGAACAATTAGTAGATATCACCGAGGATCAGTCACCAGTCATTGAAGCTAAAGAAATAAGTGATTCAGAGTCTAGTGAATCAGATGCACCACCTTCCAAGAAAACAAAGGTTACTGAAGTGACAGTTGCATCAAGAATAAGGAGCAAGACAACAAAAGAGGTAGACTCACCACTCTTGAAGAAAGGAACTGCGTGAACTTATCAGAAAAGAAAGAACACATCCTCAACCAGGAAATCGGAACCGAAATAGAGAAGGATATATCTAAGAGGAAGAGAAAACAAGGATGATACATAAAAGGATGAAAGAGAAAAAAGACTCCAAGCAGAAAATGCTAAGATACCTAAGACAATTGATGAAGTTGTAGAGTCAAACGCCAACACAGGAAGTCTACAACATTACAAGCTTAGACAATGGGTACATATGTCTACCGAGGATCATAATAAGATAGAAGAGTCCATAATCAAAATGATGGTTGCATACAAGTATGTACCTCTACAATTTGGCAATCATATTCCACAAGAGATAAATAATAAAATACCAGATAGGTGGACATATGCATTTCACATGGAGAAACAAATGAGGGAGAGATCCCTAGTTACATTCATTCTTGAGTCCACAATTGAAGAATCGACTCAACCATGCAGGAGCACTCCAAGAAGTTTTCTGCAAAAACAAGAGCATACAAAGTACTGCAAGATAGGTTAGAAGAGATTGATGCAAAAAGCAATAAGATTTGGACACGTATATTCAATCCACCTGAGAAGGTACTAGCTCTAACTAAAACAACTCACAATGAGGAGAAAGATGCCACACTGATCCTTGAGCACATATTCATCAATGACACTGAGGATGTCACTCCCATTGACTTAACCACTAAAGAAAGCAAAGTCATGGATAATATTCCTGAAATATTGCAATCATTAGGGGAAACACCAGATATAACAATACAAGATGTCACTGAAGGTGATCCTACTGATGAAGCCAAAGTAGATAAAGAAGTGACTACTACCACCAAGCATACAAATGAAAAGGACACTACAGATGTTGCACATGCAATTATACCAGGTAAACCACCCTACTTAATTGAATCAATCAATGTGATTACTAAATTACAATAGACACCACCGGAGCCTAATGCAAAAATACTAGAGGAAAAAGGTGATGAACATGGGGAGAAGAAAGATACAAATGAGGAGCAGAAATATACAACAGAGGATAAGAAAGATACAAGTGGAGAGGACAAAATGAGTGATGCCACTTCCAATAACGCTGAAGAGGCAAACAAGGCTGCAGATAAAGACAAGGTTGAAGTAGAGACATTTACAACCAACCAAAAGGTTCATACCAAGAAGCATACCAAAGGTTCCACACCTCCTAGGAAATCACCAAAATCAACAAAACCAGAGAAGGATCTTGCTATAATCCTTCATTCCCCTACTTCCAGCACCATTCCCAAGAAGAAAAAGAACAAGAAGAGAAAAACACCAGTAAAAATTGATGAGATCATTGACATATTGTACTGTGATCCAAGAACACTGGATCCCGAGTCACTAACAAAGTATGGAGAACTATGCAAAAGGAAGGCAATACAGGACAGGCTAGAGAAGGAGCACAAAACTTCACAATTCCTCGATACTATAAAGGAAATCCTATTGTAGATAGTTCCTGACACACAAATTGATCAAAATGCACTAATCCTTGATCATCTAGCAGTTCTGACCGATGCCATAACATCACAGAATGTAGAAGCCAACAAGGTCATTGAAGAACATGCAAAAGAGAAGTGTCACTACAAGCTCACTGAGAAAATTAGCCAAGAAGTGGCAGAAAACAAGGTAAAACTTTATGAGCTAGTAACTACACTAGAACCAATCATAGCATAAGTAGTTAACTTAGTTCAAAAGTTATGCACTCTAGAGCACTTCACTAAAGATCACAGTGAAAAGGTTGCTAAAATAAATGAGGATTTGAAAGCTAGTGCACAAAGTCTGTCAACCAAGCCAAATGCATTCAAACTGCATTATGAGAAAATTATAGAATCAAAATGGTTAAGAATTTAAATTCAAAAGGAATAAAGCAAAATCAAAGATGAAGTAACCGAGCTCCAAGCTATGTTACTACCAAATCTCACACTGCTGCTAAAACAGATGACTTCGGAAAATACTCTAATTTCCACCCCATAAATGTTAATCACAGAGAGTATATATGACATGCACGCCATAATAAATTTGGAGCACATGACCCTTGAGCACGTCAAGGAGAAATGGGACAAGCTAATGGCAGCCATACAAAAATCCCATTCACACATATTTGACAAGCTGTAAGTACTACATCTTTGTCATTAATTTCAAAAAAGGGCAAAAATGTATGTACCAAAGGGGGACAATGTACCAAAAGGGGAAAATGTACCAAGGAAAACATGTACATACATTGTACTGAGACATGCACATAGGGGGAGTCATTGAAAAGGTAATTATACTTGTATATACTGTACATATCAATTTTTGATACTAATGCCAAAGGGGGAGATTGATAGTCCTTAAAGGATCAGAAGTTGTCATTAGTATACAAGGAAACAGTTTTAGACCATCGGTCACAGTGTACACTGACAGATAGTTTACAATGTAACTCGAGGAAGACATTTCACAAAGTAAACCGAGCACAACATATCATAGAGTAAATTGAGCAGAGAATGTCTACAAAGTAAATCAAGCAGAATGATTACAGAGACATCATCAAGCACAGTCCTACAAAGACATCACCGAGCACAGTCTACAGAGTATATCGAGCACCAACCTACCGAGAGACAATTTTAACATCGAGAAAAATGGATATGAGCTACATGTCAGCTAAAGCAGTTTAGTCTTTAAAATAGCTTTATGTTTAGCTGGAAAACCATTTTTTGTGGATCAAGAATAGTGAAAATTGTGGATTTAATTAGTTTAACTAATTGTATTCATACAAACTAGGAGATCAAGGTCAAGTTGTAAACCTTTGATCATTAGAGTTATCAAGAAAAACATGAAACCTAATTAGGTCATAATTTTGTATAAGTAGATGTAGTAATCAATCAAGAAGATGATGATTGTAGCCACAGAGGACATCTAAAGATCAGACAGAGGTTTTCATGCACAAGGATAGATAAAGAAGAATTTAGTTTATCAAGAAATACATACAAGGCTACCAAGCAATAACATAGTTATTATCCATCACAATTAGGTGATAAAGTTTATGTACTTAATGGATTTGTAATCAAAAATTTAAGATTGCATCAATAAGGTCTTATATATTTTTACTCTCTAATAATTTTAACAGACATCAAAATCCTTCAAGAAAGTGGACTTAATAGTCTTATTGTAAATCTCTTAACCGAGCGCACACATACATTGTGTTGTTAAAATCTCTTAACCGAGTAGACTTAACAAGTCTGACATGTTACTCCTAATAGGGTAAGATCATCAGAAGTGATCACAACTTGTAGCCTTGACCGACACCTTCCATTCTGTAGATAGTGAAGCTTTGTGGGTTTCATCCCCACCGCAGTTTTTACCTTCTAACAAGGGTTTTCTGCATTACCAATTCTTGTGTCATGTGTAAATGAGTTTCATGAATGTTTCTATGTTTGATTACATGCACTTACATTTATGTTATGATATTACATGCATGAAGTAGAAAAGCTAAAATGGTTGATAATGCAAGAAAATATTACTAAGGTTAATTGGTAAAAATTTTTAAGGTTATTGATTCACCCCTCCCCTCTCAGTACACACCCTTCCATTATTCCAATAATATGAAGGTACAAAGAAGAGAATTTATGGCCAGTAAAAGAACACCAAACCCTCGAAGAACACGTATCATTATTTTTGAGAAAGAAAATTAGTCAAGCAGAGGAAACGTCATAGTCTGAAGATGTAAACTCTCTTGCCCTATCTTTTCTTTAGGTTGTAATTTATAAGTTTAAAAAAACAAATTGATTGAAAGACTTGTTAAGTTTCAAAAAATTAATAGAGGTAGGAATTCAAGTGTGGCATACCAAACCAGTTGGATTTGGTATTTGACCCCATTTCAACAGTTTATCAACACCTCATAGTAATTTAACTAGGGCTCCAATTTGGAAGCCCAACTAATAAAATATATTACCAGTTAAGCTCACCCATTTAAGTTTCTTGTTTATAATTTGGATCCATATAAACATGTCAAAATTTGAGGAATTTAGAATATTATACACCATATGTTAAACATAAAATAGCTGAAGAAAGTAAAATGAAAGCAATAAATGTAGATTACTGCACCTCTGAATTGGAGACCCTGCTAATTCCCATTAGTTCCTTCTTGACCATCGCTCTACAATGCCATGAATGTGAACATTAGATCAAATTCGCATGCATACAAACACAAGTAAACTAATCAAACAATAGGATTTAAGAGTACAATTACAAATTACCTTTCGATCAATTTTATTTCTCTTGTTCAGTAATATTATTCTATTCCTTTTTTCCTCCTTCTTAGCACTATTATAAGATTACATTTCAGCTTCAACCTCTTTCTTTGATTTGTTAGGGAGTTCCTCGTAATTTTTTACACCGTGTATTCTTCATTTACGTTCAATTACATGATTTCTTTGCATATCATACCGCAACTTCATTTGGTAGTCAACATCACTCTCCCTCTTTTTATTACACTTTATTATTCTCTATAAGGAAAGAGATTTATATTTTGGTTTTTGACCTTTAGCATTTGGACCACGCTTTTGTGGTCGAATGAAACCAAGGTTGTGCTTCTTCATCCTATGTATATTTAGTCCTTTCAAATCATAAAATAAGCATATGATAAAGAAGCACAACCTTGATTTCATTCCACCACAAAAAGCGTGGTCCAAATACTACAGGATAACCAAAATGTAAACCTCTTTCCTCGGAGAAAATAAGAAACTACAATCAAAAGAGGGAGGGGGTGGTGTTGAATACCAATAGAAGTTCCAGAAACATGAATGCAACTCACAAAAATATAATAATATATCATCCGCTCATTCCATTCTATGACGAGTACAGACCTGCACAAACAATTCCAAAATAAAACAAGAGCTGGAGTGTAGCATAGTTCATGCCAAGTGCAGGCAAGGTGGTTTTGTGAGATAGAGATGGTTTTATAGGATAAATGCATTTGTTTTATTATGGTTACAACCCAATAACAACAAGAAAATTACAAGAATATAAACTAAATTTAGTCAAATTACCTGGCTTCAAATACAGCCAAACCACTCACATATTCCTTCTTTTGGCAATGTTTTTGAAGACCAAATAGTGAAGTTGTCAACCGATGATGTCAAGTATGAATTGAATCTTTGGATGCCTCAAATACAAGAAGAGATAGACAATGTTCATTTGTATTTCTCTCTTCCTATATTTGGGGCATCTGATGCTTTAAGTGAATTTAGGGTGCAATTTTTAGTCTTTTGATGGTTGATCTTGTATAGAATCAACTAATGCAAACAATCCACTAGGGCATTATTAATACATGACCAAATCTCTTCACAAAAATCTATAACTTTGGAATTCATAAACTAAGAGTTTAGAGGAAATATTACACTAATTTATAGACTATTCCTATGGTTGAAATGAAAGTTATGTATTTTTAGAGAAAGTATATCCACAAGTGACAAACATGCAGATTTGACCAAGCAGTACTGAGAGCTTGATCCAACAACAAATGGACTTGTGATTATTTTATCACAATAGTACATCTATTGCTAGGTAAGCTCCCAGTAGTACTTAGGAAAATCTGCATGTTCATCACCTGTGCATATACCTTCTCTAATAAACTCTTATATATAGGTGAAGGTTGTATATTTTGTATAGGTTGTGTGTGTGTGCATGCATGTGTGTGTGCGTGCGTGTGGAACCATTTGAATAGTGAGAACCATTTGACAAACCCTATGGGATTGGACCTAAGTCTCAGGGGTTCATCATTGATGGCCTTGTTTACATTCATGCTCAGAGACTTCGTAGTTTGAATTCATAGTCTCGAATGAGATCAATATAGATTCATCATAGTAAAGGTATAAAAAAGCCTCAAAGGTTTATTTTTACCTAATTTATAAAATACATAAGAACAATGTAATTCATGCCATACATAAGGGACTGGAATTATTACTTATGAACAGTGAGACCCATTTGACTAACCTTGTGAGACTGGACCTAAGTCTCGGGGGCTCATCATTGATGGCCTTGCCTACGTTCATGCTCAAAGAATTCGTAGTTTGACTTCATAGTCTCGAACTAGATAATCTAGGTTCATCATAGTAAGGGTATAAAAATAGAGTTTATTATGTCGTATTACTATATACCACTAATTTTCTTCCTCTAAATAGAGTTCACATATTCATCTTATATAAATAATCTCTTCCCTACACTCAATCATTATACTCACATAACATTCATTAACACATAAAATTAATTCACACACAAAATTCATGAATAATTCATTAACACATCATTCATCAACATTTACTAGTAGTAAAAAATAACATTCATTAAGACAACATTCTTTCATTAGCAAAAAATGTTAATTGCAATCATTTCTTTTTTGGTTTCTTGTTTTTTTTTAATGAAACGGCTAAGCGAAGCATCAATATCCTCATCATTCCCCTCCTCTACTAATTATGATCTCAACACACGTCTCCTCATCATGTGTTCAAGAAGACTATGTTGTTGCGCCAAAGGAGGGTCCACTGCAATAACAACTATATGGGTTAAATTCACACCATTTTATATTAGTGTTACAAGTATTTCATTAATTAAAAGAACTATAAATAAAAAAAGAAATTTAAAAGGCAAAAAACATATATTTTCTTTACTTGACTGTGCCACATCATCTACAATAACATTTTTGTCATCCCCAAAGTCGACATGGTGATCACTTCAAACATCCTCCACTCGTTCAGCATGACGTTCTGTATGCTCTAAAATATACACAAAAAAGGTTACACCAATTTCAATTATAGATGTTAAATTGTATTAATAATTACATAATTAAATTTCAATAGAAAATGAACACCTCCATCGACACTGCGATCCACATCAGGGCCTTCGTCATGCGGCGTAGGTTGCGTGTTAGGATTAGGAGGTTGCATTGCAATGTCATGCGCATTGTTATCATTGTTTGCTTTTAAAAAACAAAAATAGTTAATTTATGTTCGAAATTAACATCAAATAGATTGTTTCTCAAGTATTCAATTTCAAATATTTTTCATTTTCCATATTTACTTGTTCAACCGATGCAGGAGACTCTTGGGTTGGGCCAGTGGAAGCTTGGCGTAGGCGTTCAGCCGCGGCTTGATAGCCTTCCTTGAAGGCAATATTTTTGTGTTCTTTGGAGGCCTCTAAATTAAATTATGAGCCCTAAATTTTTTTATTAAACAAAATTATTTGCAATTTATAAATATTTAGATTCGGAATTTCATTTACTGCTACTTAATATTTGTACTTGAATTTTTGAATAACCACTAGAGCCAAGTTTGTGTTGGCCAATCTTTTGTATTCTGGCCTTTGTAGCCATTGATGTGTCCTGCAACCTATGAAGATTTTGATATATGTTATATTATATAGATATAAAGAACACTAATTAGTGCATAATTACATTATATTAGTAGTTAATACTATCACATACCTTCTTTTCTCAATTGGTGGTGTGATTCCTCTTTGAGTATCCCCTTTCTCCTTTGCATCCAAAATGAATTCATTCCAATGCCTCACTAAAATAAAGGGAGGATGCTTGTACTTTGGGTTGTGGATGAGACTCCTTCTATATGTGTCCCTCACAGTCTTGAGATGTTTGACAACTTTTTCTAAAAAAAAATCTTCTAAAAAATGCTATTACCAAACTGATGCTGTAAATATTTTATGAGATGTTCTTTTTAATTTTTTTTCTTGTAAGTTCCACCTTTTAAGAAAAAATACAAAATTGTTAGATAGAAAAATTAACTAAAGTTGCATACCGTGAATATAGTAAAAGAAATGGAATGAAAGGAAAAATATTGTACTATTTAATGATATGAAATAAAAATAGTAGGATAGGGTTAGTTCACTTATGTTGTTACACCTTGTACATATGGTGGGCCCAAATATCTTTAATGTCATGTCATGAAGCACTTTATAAAAAGAATCGTTCCCTACAAAAATATCATGTGATCATCAATCAAAAACTTGCTATGAATAAGTAAATTACAATTACAATATAAATAATAATAATTTTAAAGTACCTGGAAGCTTAAGACATTTTGAAGGCATCAATTCTTTATCGTCTATCAACAATGACATCTGCATAACTCTTGTGCTAGAAACACGGGTAGATCCAGGAAATGATGGTGAACTATCACCAATACAGGTACGCTGATCTGTATCTGGCACAACAGTCATCAGTGTATCTCCTACTACAGAAAATTAATCCACTATGAGATGCACCCAATATTAAAGTACAAATTATTAAATCATAATTAACACAAAACCAAATATAGAAAAACAAGGATTTACCAAGCATAGACCGTGAAGGCATCGATGTTTGCATGCTCCTTGTTGCCGACATTACACTCGGTAATCTCAGTTGGTCAGTCCTTCTAGGAGTCGCCTAACTCACTTGATGACCTGAACAAAACATTGTTGGCAAAGACATTCTTAAAAAATAAGAGTAAGAGTAGCTTTCAATATTGTTTGAGTGAATATTTTCTTAGAAAAAATGAATTAGTTGTAACTGTACCTTTTTCTATAGCTATATCTACAATATCAGTAAATCCAATGAAAAATTTACATTTCTAATTAGTAAGTCCAATGAAGTTTTTGAATGTTCCAAAGAAAAAATTCCTTGTAACTTATTAACTTAAGGATTATTTTACCTAAGGTGGGAGTTCTGCTAGTACTAGCCTCACCGTGATGTCCATGACTAGGTTCTTGAGCAAGCAAAAAATCATGTAACAAGAACACATACATATTTTAGCTCATGACATAAAAGTGTATAAAATATAATCCTTTATTGAACTTTTGTTATAACTAAAGGTTCATTACTCCTTACCTAATAATGATGTACTTATGACATCAATTCCTCTGTCCTCGCCTGCATATCTGTGGTTGGATTTGGATCCTCCAACATTTTAATAACTTTTCCAGTGACTATTTTTAATTTTTTCCTCACTACATTTACAGGGTTAAGGATATATGGGAGCTCATCCATATCTACAACTATTTCCTTTGTTGTTGTAGGTGCTTTTCCCCCATCCTGAACATCAATTTGTGACAGGAATATCAGTTAAACTATCAGAATAACTCCAAAACCCTAAATAAAAGAACATAATAATATAACATTTTTCAGTTATCTAACTTGTACAATTACAATAAGGTTTACCTTTGCTGAAGAATGGGTGGGTGGAGCATCCCTGTTGCCTCTATCATGTGGGGGATCCATGTCGTCCAGTAACAAAGATTAAATATAAAAACTTCAGCGAACTGAAAACAATAGACTTAGCAAAAAAACTTATTAATAAAATGGTATATTGGAGTCATAAACTTGAGTTTAGTTTAAATGGTATATAGTACTTACCACCCCCATGATAGTAACTTTGTTTTTATCCATGTGATTCAAATGGTAATTTATTAGCAGTTCGTCCCCTGCACTTATTGATTTTATCGCACATACAAAAAAATGATTCCCCTCATGCGCCTCAAAAATGTAATTGGCTTTCTTATTAGTTGTCGCAGGTCGCGTACTATTTATAAAACCCACAATATTCCCTATTTTTTTTGGTCTCCCATTAATGTACATAGAAAATCTTTTACGACCATTTTCTTTCCATTGTATATAATTTGCTGATAGTGCATACCTATGCATACTTTTTTTATATTAAGCAATCCGCATCCAATCGTTGCAATTGTAACAAGGTCCAACAAACTCCGTCAATTCAACAAGTTTGTTGTAACATACCTTTATCCCATCCATGGAAAATAGGCCCAAACCATGTAATGAGGATGGAGCTATGTGATATATCCTCTCGTTAACACATAAATCAGTGTTAATTGGAGGTATCTCCTTGGGTACCCATTCTTTCTCAAGATGTGTGTACCGAAAGGGAACCTTGATGTCACCTTTGGTCTCATCATCATAAGAACATGACCCCCCTTCAACAAGAAAAAATTGCATGCGTTTATTGAATCTTTTTCTAATCTTTTGACCTTTAGTTGATCTCCCTATTTTAGTCGTACTACATGTCAAACTTTCATCTACCATTCCCGTATTTACCTCATTCAAGGAAGACAGACATGAAAAGTACCTATTTGGTGGTTCCTGCAATCCATCAAATGAGATATATAGTTGGTAAGGAGCGAGATATTTTGCTAAATGAGGGTAATGTTGATGAAGTCAGCCATAAAATTGATCTTGAGGGTAGTACTGTTAAAGCACGAGCAAGTTAATACCTTAGTATTAAAACACTCAATGAAGATGGGCGTAAAGAGAAAGAAAGTAATTAATAAACTATTTCTATAGGGCGTATTGACTTATACCTTATGATCCATGTCACTATGCAGGATCCTCATCAAAGGGGTTAAATTTCCTGCTTATGTGAATCATTTATCTTAAGTTAGCTAAAAATTGCATGATACGTATGCTACAAATTACGTAGAAGACAACATGAACAATATGCAAGATCGTAAACATGAACTAATTACCTTTACCTTATATATGGAATGCAAGATCATCAATATAAGGGGTAAAAATGTGTGTAGTCAATTGCCTATTTCCAGAAAGTTTGACAATTAAACAAAATATATACATGTAATCAGCATCAATTAATTGAGCATCATAAGCAATACATTGGTTATCATAAATCGCATATATTGTAATCATTAGAATGGAACACAATGAATTAATTATACCATGCCATTAGTGTTGAATACATCAATAAATCAATATTAAATATATATACTAATTAATATATATATATATATATATATATATACTAATTGATATAAATATATATAAATAATTAAATTACATACCTTGTACATTTCAATCATGTCATTGATCATCTTCTTCATCCATCTCATCATCATCGCCATCATCATCGTCGTCGTCATCATCATCAACATCATCACCACCACCACCACCACCACCACCACCTTCTTCTTCATCATCTTCTTCTTCATCTGCATCTTCAATATCTTCTCGTTCCATCACATTATACTTTACTGGCCTTCCTCTTGGATCATGTCTAACAACAAATGACCAATCCAGTTTATGTGGAACCTCTAAGTAAAACACTTGCTCACATTGGCTTGGAAGAACGTAGGCCTCATCTCCAACTGGCTCAAACGACCTATTAATCATTGTAAATCCATATCATGTTGAATAACAGCTCTATCGGGATCATTTTGATTCAGTCGTAGCTTGTACTATTTGACGACGAATAGAACTAATTTGAAAGAGTTAAATTCACACTCAAGTATATTATCCAAGATGCCATAGTATCTATTTTGAGATTGTTGAGGATGTATGTCATTTATAGATGAAATATTAGTGACCTCTGTTAGAATTGATGAACATCAATCTACCCAAGAACACCTACATGCAAAGCTGTTACAAAGAAGAAGAAGCAGACAGAAGAGAGAAGGATCCAGAAAGCTATGGCGGCCGATAGGCCAGAGACAGGAAAACCATGTTGACAGAAATGATTTCTATATTCAACAATAATGATTTACAAAACTATCTCCTTATGAAATACAAAGAGGTGATTCCTTATAAAGGAATACCGAAACCCTAAAAGGGAACTCTAACAAAAATAGAAATTGCCTAAGGTTAGCTGAAGCCAACTAGAGTGAATAGGGAAGTTACTAATTAGATCATAATGATTTAAATTAGTAACCCCGATAGACTATTACTCTAACACCCCCCCTTAAGATAAGCTTAGGGAGAA
>MU225854.1:70556-120261 GCA_018584345.1 Thuja plicata | reverse complement strand
TTGACAGAAATGATTTCTATATTCAACAATAATGATTTACAAAACTATCTCCTTATGAAATACAAAGAGGTGATTCCTTATAAAGGAATACCGAAACCCTAAAAGGGAACTCTAACAAAAATAGAAACTGCCTAAGGTTAGCTGAAGCCAACTAGAGTGAATAGGGAAGTTACTAATTAGATCATAATGATTTAAATTAGTAACCCCGATAGACTATTACTCTAACAACCTCGAAGACTGCAGTTATCCCAGAATCACAAGTTTTCTTCATGTCATCTAACTTTTTTATGCAAAATTTGTGGCCACGATAGTACATAGCTTTGTGGTGCTTAACCTACAATTTTTCAAGCGTGTGAAAATTATTGGCATCATGAGTTGATATGAAACATATGGGTCATGAGCATTAATAATTTTTTACGTACCTATCTACCTCTTAAACTATATGCTAGATCAATTACCATTGGTGTAACATTGTAATCTTCATTACGATGAGCTTCTCTAACCAACGAAGCAACACCTTCCCATGTTAATGAGAAACCATTTTGTTGACATTGTTCAATCCATACCCTCATCCAATCAAGATTGTTCGCAATATACAAATGTATTGCATCCCACTCTTGACCAACTATATAAAAAAAATAGACCAATTACAACTAACTTATATTGAAGATTTATAAGAATTAATTAGCTATAATAACATCTTATAATTACCTCTCACTTTCCTCAATCTACCTTTCCCCATCAAGTACTCCCTTCAAAATTTTTAATGGAGTTGAGATCCCAAATACGATCAACATGGATCTTTGTTGCAAACTTAGGAGATATTCACTAATGTACACCGTGGTCTGGTATACCATATATCCCTCCACCATGGAACCCTCAGGATGTGCTCTCTTTTGAACCAAGTCCTTCAAAAATTTCAAGTGCCTCTCAACCATCCATATTGACCTAGTTTGTACAGGTCCACACAATTTAATCTCCTTAGCTTGATCTATGAGGTAGTGTTCTTGTGCATTGAAATTTTTTGAAAGTAGACACTTTTACACTTCACACATAAGACAATAAATTTTTCTCTTCCAATATTTTATATCTTCTTTATGGATTTCTTTCGATGAAAACCACCTCATGTATTTTCCAAGATCATATATAACTTGTTTAACACTATTGTTGAAGTGGTGTGGGAGAGATAGAGGTAGAACGTACTGCAATAATTGTAAAATGATCTTTCAATATTTTATAAAATAATACAATGAAAACTACATGTAGTATACAAATATATAGTGAATACAAAATAACATGAATTACCTTAATAAATGTATGCCAATCGTGTGTTTTCATCCTTGACCCAAATTTACTTTTCTTTGATATGAGATTGTTTATGTTCACAACAAATCTTGTGGGAAATTGTATTTTTTGTATGACTTCTTTTATAGCATTGCTACGCTACTCCAACAATAACCAAGTAAGGGCACTTATATCAATTTGGTCTCCATTATTATTTGATCGAATGACATTTTTCATTGCATTGTTGGATTCCTCAATGTCACTACAAATTTTGACAATTTTGTCTTTGTCACACCTTCCATCCAATAATTTCCATTGTCTTTGTTACATTATTTTCAATATGCATATCATCAAACAAATGCATGATTGGGAGTTGCTCGTAGTATGACAACCTACTAAATTGTGTAGGACAACTTTTTAGTCCTTTTGAAAGTTGGTCATTGACGCCTTAATGACCTTCATGAGCATTAATTACATCACTAGTAAACAAAACAGAATATCAAAATATAAATTTCAAACAAGAACCATCATATGGAATGACATTACCTCGACGATTTATTCTATTATATTCCAACTTCCATAGGCGAGGTGTCATTCTTCGTGGCTTTAATGTAGTCTCTTCTTTCCCATTGAAAATATGTTTTTTGGTAATTTGGTACTTATGATTTGTGTGGAAGAAGTGTCTATACTCATCGAACACCTACTTTCCTAAACTTTTCGAATAATTAGATTTCATCTTTGGACCACAAACTGGAAATGCAAAATTTTTCTTTTTTAGAGACCTATAGGATCATGTATAATTAGATTAAATATGTTAATTTTGTGTTAGCACTATAACATACCAATAAAGAGGTGTTAACAAGAGAACATACCACAAAAATGTGTTAGCCCAGAGGCATCATGTATTGTCCATACAAGCATTGCATGGAATTGAAATTATCTTTGACCTCTTGGTTTAGAGATGTCATACATAGTGACCCCATTCCATAACACCATCAACTCATCAATAAGGGGCTCGATATATACATTCATATCTTTAACTTGGTACTTACCTAGTTGAATGAACAAAAATATTACATAATTATTATGACCATTTTGATGGATTATTTATAGTAAATTAATTTAGATGACTATTAAATAAAAAAATACCCGGAACAATCATTTCCAACATTATGTGCTCCATCTTCATGGACATCCAAGGAGGAATGTTATTGTTGATAACAAAAATATGCCACACTGAGTAAACAGATCTCATCTCTCCAAAAGGATTGACACCGTTTGCTGCCAATGAAAGCCTAAGATTACGAGGTTCTTCTATAAAGTGTGGCCAATTTTTCTCTATTTCCTTGAATTTCGAACCATCCACATGCATTTTTATAATATCATCTCGAATTCTATTGAGTGCACGGTAATCCATAAATTGTTCCAAGCTAGTGCACCTGAATAATCGTTGCAGACGTGGAATAATGAGAATATACCAAAGAACCTTGCAAGGCACCTTTTTTGTTATTTGATCTGATCGATATCTGCTAATATGAAAATCAGGGCATTCTATTGCAAATTCATGTTGTTTATGATATATAATATGATCATTCGAACATGCATGTATTGTTTGATACTCCATTCCAATATATTTCATAATGGCTGATAATTCACGGTATGAACGAGGTAGAATGTTTGATGGTGGTAAAAAACACTCACCTACCAACCTATGACCAAATTAAATATAATTGGTTAATATAAATAATATTAATTGGTACATGATTCACCCTTTGTTAACTATAAGGAAATTACGACTAGAAAAGATGAAAAAGATGACATATATGACATACCTTAACATATGTGTGATTGCTATGTTGGATAAACCATTCATAACCTTCAAGTTCACCAACAAAAATACAACGACAAGAATAGTTGTTTGGGAGCCTTCGTATAGAGGCTTATATGCCTTCTCAAGTATAGGTACATCAAGGTCATCTTCATCATCATCATCAGCTGTACCAATGCCATCATCTTGGTCATCGTGATCTTCTTCCATGGGATCATTACCTTCTAATTTGATATTCACACCTCCATGTTCCCTCATTTGGAAATCCACATTCTTTGAATTGTCATGGTCCATAACACGAAACCCAGGGTGGTTGACCTATATCAAAATGATTACCTTAAATTAACCATGACCATGATGTCATCATCAATTCATTTCTTATGTATATAAATTGTTCAAATAATATATTGAAAAACACACCAATGGATGAAAATCATTTTCCCCTTCAATGTGACCATGCTGCCTACAATGTTCCTCAGTTGTTTTGATTAGATATCTTCGAGTCTTTAAGCCCTTGCAAATATTGTAGGGACAATAACATTTTCCATCACCTTTTCTTTTAAAGTTAGACCATAATCTGGCAATTGACTCCTTATTTTATTTTGGGTTGATATTGTCAGACATGGTCTTTCTTGAATGGAATGACTCGTTACTTGTACATTGACTAGAATGTTGGTGGAAGAAGGATGATTTTTTTGCAACTTGCAGATATAAACACTGAACAACCATTTTCTCAACTCTAATTTTCTCAACACAAAGGGACATTTATAATAGCCATAGAAACCTGATTATTTTTAAATGGAATACACCAAGGACTACCATCAGAAATATTGACCATTTATAATCATGAAAAATAAACCTAAATCAAATGGCTCATTTTTTTTATCAGCGTGTGGTCTCTGTGTATATGAAAAATGAATGAAATTCAAGGCCTAATTTATCAAGAACAACAAATGATGCAGAACCCCACAATTGAAAACATGAAACCTAATAAAAAACACTGCAAAACTTGATTGGGACAATGGAATTTACAAAGTAAGGAAAGGTGAGAGGATCAATCAAATAATCAAAAAAAGAAACACGCTTTGTCAGCAATGTTCAAAATCCTGTCACCAAGCATAGACATAGGAAATGAAAAATGGACAAAAGATAAGAAATAAGAAAAATTGTTATGAGAAGAGGTCAAAATAATATTCAAAGTATTATTATGAAATTTGCATGTTCATCACTTGTGCATATACCTTCTCTAATCACACAATTAATGAATAAAAATGCAAATGTCAATTTCTTTAACAATTTAAATGTCTCAAGTAGACAAGATTCTCAATGGAACTACTTTGATAACATATATATACAAATAGGAGATTGGAGTTGATCAACCTTTACCTGTGCATATAAGAGTTGACCAAAGAAGGTATATGCACAAATGACAAACATGCAGATTTGACCAAGCATTACTGTGACCCTGCAACAAATGGACTTGTGATGATTTTCACAATAGTACATGTGTTGCAGGGTAAGATCCCAGTACTGCTTAGGCAAATCTAAATGTTCATCACCTGTGCATATAAGATTTGATCAGACAAGGTATATGCATAGGTGTAGTCTCGCAATATCAGAAAATGTGTAGTCTCAGAACTGTCCATTTCTCTGTGTATATGAAAAATGAATGAAATATCAAGCTGAAATAAAACATGAACAAAATAGTATTCCATATAGAGTGAATGAAATATACCATCAAAAGAAGGTGAAATCCACAATTGGCACAAACTCGGACATGGGAAAAGTCAAATTCAAGGCCTAATTTATCAAGAACAACAAACAATGCAGAACCCCAATATCGAAAACATGAAACCTAATAAAGAACACTGCAAAACTTGATTGGGACAATGGAATTTACAAGGTAAGGAAAGGTGAGAGCATCAATCAGATAATAAAAAAAAGAAACACGCTTTGTTAACAATGTTCAAAATCCTGTCACCAAGCACAAACATAGGAAATAAAAAAGGGACAAAAGACAAGAAATAAGAAAAATCATTAGGACTATAGAAAAATCATTAAGACTATAGAAAATCAAGTTCTAGAAATGGACGGTTCCGATGCTTTATCATTACAACAATTGAGCATTCATCATTTGGTACTTCTTTGTGTATTCCATTTAGATATGTTCAAATTTTTTCCAGTAATGATTTGGGGAATGCAATCATGTAAAACACAAACTATTATTATTATTGTTATGAGAAGAGGTCAAAAGTAAATTCAAATAGTTTATGCATAAAATGACATATGTATAATAAACTTGAATTGAATTATGTTAACTTAATTCATGCAATAATAAAAACCACCCACTCTACACCATTGAAAACATCTTCAATGTCCTTCAATAAGTCAGTGGAATCATCCAAGCAAGTTAAACAACTCAATAACCAGTCAGATAGACCTACTAGGGTTAATAGGTGAATTAGTGTTTGGAGTATTGTGAATGTTTGGGGATCAAAGTGGTTCTTGATTCCTCACCTAGATAGATCAAATAGTGTGTTCAAATCCATATATTAGATCAAGAACCTCACTGGTGAAGGGTTTCACAACTTACCAAGAATCAAAGAAGTGTTCCTAGCCCTTAAGCCTGAGAGGGTGTTTGAAGACTTAGAGTGAGTGAGACCAAGTTGAAGAAGTGTCTTAACATCTTTCTATTTTGACATTTTTTTGTTGATAGATTAGTGGGATTAATTTGTGTCAAGATCAATTGGGAAGTTATCTAGGAGATTGGAAATTTCCTTGGCTTCTTGCTAACCACTCTGCAATTGTAACAACAGAGTTTGGATGCAAATTGAATAAAAACCAACAGTTTCCTGTGAAATTTTGAACTAGCATGAATATCTACAGATGGATCTAATCCATCAAAGTGTTATGATTTGAAGCCTATGTGAGTTTTCATTTTGATACACTTGATTTGACCTCATTCCTGTTTGTGTAGTTGAGGTTATAATCAATTTGGTAAACACTTTATGTGGTACATTTGGTAATCAATTTGGGGACTAATTGCTTACTTTATGTGGTACATTTGACTTAGTCATTTTCAATGATTTGGATAGATGAAATAAGTCTATAAATTTTACGTGCAATATCTACAATGAGGCAATTGTTGTTGATTATGCTTTTCACTTGAAAAACTTGATTGGAAGGACAAAAGAAAATATGATTGGTGAAAATAACAAATTGCTTGATTTGACAAGGAATGTAAAATCCATTTGTCCACTTGTCTTCTAGGTGGTTATCCTCATGTACTTCCCTTTGATTATCAATAAAATGTACTCTTATATGTACACAGGTCGTGTCTCCTAAATACCTATATATGTATATCTATGTATATAGTTGGAAATATATATTTTTATAATAAACACACACACACACACACACACACACACACACACACATATATATATATATATATGTATCGATATGTATGGGATATCTCTCTTTGATTTCTAATAAACTAATAAGATAATTAGTAACTCTTACCAAAAATCTGTAATAAAGAAAAAACTAAATCAAGGACTATTCGGGATAAAGTTCAATTCATCGAGATAGATCTTGCCATTAGTAAATAATGGAATATAACTCCCAAAATACCCCCAAAATAGCAGAGCAGTGATTTCCTAGTAATTATAAGTAATTATGGACTATAATTACACAATGTCATATCAAATAGATGTTTCCTATAATTAGGCCCTTAGATAATTACTCCAATTTCACAGTAATAATGACTCTAAGGCATCAACTATAAGGTATGGACAGTAGTAACTAATAGTAATGTGAATACATGATGTATTCGATGGAGATTGATCCTAATAATCTCTTGTCTTGAAGTCTTTGACTTTTCAGTACAAATACTTATTTGCAGGGTCATGTTTCATTTCCTATAGTTTTAAATTTGCTTCCATACATTGTTACTGCACAAGGAACGAGGAGGGTGTCTTTATTGCATGAAAGACATATGCAAACAATGCAGAGTCAGTCTATGCTTTCACATATTGAGCATTTTAAACTACAGTTTGATAGAAATTTATCATCTTGGAGTCCCTTCTTTTCTAAGGAATCTAGCCTTCATTAAAATTCCATGTCTAACAAATGTGTTGAAAACAGTTTAAGTAACATTGTTGACCAATTACTCCAACCTTAAGAAAACAAATCTCTGAATGATGATAAAAGAAAAAAATTGCTTCATTGTTCCATTGTCCAGGTTAGTATTTGAAATGACCTTTCTACGAGCTTGATAATTTTCATTCTGGGAAATTTATAAATTATTAGAATGTTCTTACTTCATTCGAGTGAATTGCAAAAACTGAGAAGATACAATATAGTGCCTACTCTAACAATAATAAAAAAATAATGTTGCATATTGAGATTTCTGTTACTAATTCACAAGTAACTTAAAGTTTTGTAACTTGTTGTGACTTCACTTCTTCAACATCTATGCTAATGGATTTTGTCGAGTAATTATAATTGTTTAAACATGCTTGAAGGTGTATTAGTTATATGTGTTATTTCTTTTATGAATCTTGTTGTGCTTTCTATCTACTACATTGTGTGTGCTCGTTCCTTCTAGAATATAAGAAATATTCTTATGTTGAGATTAAAAACCCTTATATGTGTGTGTGTGTGTGTGTGTGTGTGAACAGTGTAGGTCACTAATCAGTCCATAGGGAAGATAGTGGTAAACAAATTTGGTGGAAAATTTGAACTCTTGTAGATGAACTTTGGTGAATAGATGCAATGTTTAATATGATAAGTTTGGATTAAAATCGCTACATACTAGAGACAAAGACCTGGTAGGGCAGATTACACCTGATTATTATTCTCTGAATATTCTTAAATCATAGGAGGTAGACATATGGTTAGCTCCTATGGTTATTTACTTTTTGGCTTAGCTATATGACCATTTCAATTAGAGTAAAATGTATGGACCATTTTGCTTATAAGAAATAATAATGAAAACTTCGCTCATCAAAGCAAAAGATAGTAGAATAAGTCAGATAACACATTACCTATGTGTAATCTAGAGTAGATTAATACAAAAGACCAATATGCATCTCATATTCTTGCTTTTGGTGCATATCCAATGGGTGACCTGCCACCCAATATCGTATAAAGTTCCAACAACATGGGATGGAAGTTTTAGCAGCACAAAAGCACAAGCCATGAATTGGATCATTCCAATCTCTAAAAAATTTGTGAGACAGACCAACCCATCCACTTGGACTCATGTTGAACCCACATAAACCACTATTAAATTGAGAGGGCCCTCTTGAAGGCTCACCAAAATGACTTGTCCTCTAATGCCTCCTTTGTGGGAAGGGCTCAAAAATCTTGTCTTGGAATTTTATCAATTACGTGTTGTCAAAAGTAGTATCTTTAGAAGGATGGAGAAAAACTATTAATGTTTGTAATTTCGGCAATGTCTCTATGATTGCAATTTTGACAATGTCTTTATGATAAATGTGTAGATTGCAGATTAAGTGGTTCAAATTTCTAGGAACAGGGGTGGCTTCTATTACACTTGCAGGCTTACTTATCACTATGGTTCCTAGTGTATTTGAAAAAATTGAGCAGGCCAATATTTTGGTTTAGAGTGACATGTTCAATGTTATGAAGGTCAATCATAATCAGATTTACATAAGTCATATGATACATATGCTAAAGATTGCATAGTAGACAGTAAAAAATTAGAGGTACATACAACTAAATACAACATGACGTGGTAGTAATGAATAACCCACCCTTGAAGAGAGAGAGAGATATGATACTTTTTCAATGTAGAAAGTGGAAGTTGCTATTGGTCAATCTAGATCAATTGGGTCCACTACAACCTCATGAGATTGAGCTTGTGTTAAGGCTATGATAAGGACCGCACACGTGTCTGTGGTAGGATAGATCATATATGATCCATTGTAAATGCTTTTCAGGTAGTAATGGTAGGATATCATATTTATGTTCTAAAGCCTCTTTATCCAAAGGGTATCAATGGCATTTCTCTCTTCACTAGAATCAAGGGTGAAAAAGATGCTTTGCATCATTTGGGTATACCACTCAATTTCTATACCCAAAGGATGCAAAGAAACCTTCTGCACCCCTTATTCGATTGAAGATAAAGAACATTGATCCCCTTTTGATAAAGAGTCTTCAAGAAAGATAGATGGTATCCTACCATTTCTACCTGAAAAGCATTCCCAAGGGAGAAAGAGAAACCAATGATTAGTAGCCAACAATGGTAAGAAAGAGCAACAATTATACAAAACAATAGTTACAAATACAGTAAAAGACTTCTATTACAATGTAGGACAGTAATCTCAAAGAAGATATAATGGAGCCACCATTTTTGAAATAAGTGATATATGAAACCATTCATTGTGTCAAAGAAAAGAGGCAAAATCACAGCAACATAATGCATAAGGATATAAAGTTCATTAGCTAGATAAGTTTTTGTAATGATGATGAACATATGGATATCTAGACCCTGAGTATGTATCAACAAAAACATATACAAAGAAGAGTATTCCATACGTTATGTTAAACAATTAAGTTTAATGTCTACGTTTCATTCTTTTACATGCTTGCCACAGGTAGGGAAGATGGTGGCATAAACAACACTGAGTGATACATACATACAAATATATATAAAAAAAGTATACCATTATGTTTAAAAGGTTACATTCAAATGTTGTGGCCATGTGTGCATAGTTACATTAAAGCCGACCATTTTGCATTCAAATACAACCGCCCCACATATGAGAGGATATTGCCAAAAAGTGAAGGATGGAATAAGTATGTTCAAGGAATTGATCTAAAGATGACCTAGTTTATTGACAAAAATGCCAACTCCAAAGAAGTAGTCCATCATAACATTCCTATCGTCACAAGTAAAAAAATCTTCATTGTGACCATGGAAGACACTCATAGAAGCGTAGTTATCATTAGCGC
The DNA here is from genome assembly GCA_018584345.1 of Thuja plicata. Classification (NCBI taxonomy): domain Eukaryota; kingdom Viridiplantae; phylum Streptophyta; class Pinopsida; order Cupressales; family Cupressaceae; genus Thuja; species Thuja plicata. The sequence continues at coordinate 110,168 of MU225854.1, read as the reverse complement.
AAGATAGCTTGAAGACCTCCCACGCCTCCACCATTTTATTTTGAAAGCCAACTCTATTATAAAAAATGAGCCAAGCCTGCCAGAGATAATGTTTGGATTGATTGTCTGAATCCCTTACGCAACTTTTTCCGAATTGTGGGAAACACACACATGCTTAACCACCTTCAAGACCCATTCAAGCCGATTGGTAACTTCAAAGAGAGTAGAAAATACTAGTTTATAGATCACCCCATCGTGTACATGCGAGCCAAAAATATTATGTTTCAGAAGGTAGATAATAGTATGTTTGATGTCATCATCATGCACGTTAAATAATCTGGAGCACTGCTCTTCCAAGGACTCCAAATGAAAATATTCAACACCAAATGTTCTATCCATTGAAAAGACTTAAAACAAAGTAACAATAATGAAAATAATGAATAAGTATGCCAACATAATGATGCTTACACATACATATATATAATATATATATGCATGATTATGTAAACATACACATATTTATGTATATCTATACATATAAGAAAGAAAGCAGAAATGATGAGACAACATAGACTGGTTGCAGAAATGATGACACGAGATAAAAGGGGATGTCTGTGCCCCCACTTTCCTATCATAAAAAAGAGCATGTGAACTGGCCCAACAACTTAAACACTTTAAATTAGACATTTTTTTTATATTCGATATTGGGGGCTATTAAAGTAGTCGCTCAACAAAATATAGCTTTGACTCCCAACCTATTATAATTCCTCCAACCTGGATATTGTTAAATTCACCTTCCCGTTATCCACAATAAGGAAACCAAGATTAGAAGCTAACCTTGGCAGGAAGGGAAAAATAAAAAATAAATTAGTATCTTCAAATACCCTTACCATATATGCCTTTGAAACCTCCTGCAGTGTTGAAAATAATATTTTGTTATGAAAAGATCAGTAGGACATCAATTTCATGCAGAAAGGAATGAGCAACATTTTTCAAGAAGATTTCAAGACATTGTAAGCACTTGTGACAATGGAAAGAGGATGTGAAACAATGAAGGGGAAAAAACAAAAGATCAACCTATAAAGATCAAATACATTGAGGTATAGAACAAAGGGGAGCTCACTATTATGAATTCTAAAATAAACAGATCCACATACTATCATGTGAATGCAAATACAAAGATTGCTTATAAAGAGCAAAGCATTTGATTGAAGGACCAAGAAACATGTGTTCGAACTCAAGGACAATCGTAAAACATCACAAAATATATAAAAAATACTAGGAAACATGGATGAAAAGATAGTAATAGTGATATGAGTTGTCGAAGCTATGGATAGATGGAGAGCAATAATAGTGAATGGGTTTCAAACATATTAATAGAAAATCAATGCAATAGCAATGAAAATAGAATGCAAAAACAATGAAATGATGTTCAACTTAGAAAATCATAATGGAAATCTATCAATGTTAAAAGCGGTTAAGAAGTGACAAAATATGGAGATTTATAAGGGGTTGTGCCTTTCATTGTCAAAAGTGGTGACAAGGAATATCAATACAATGATAGATAAGTTGCAAGATAGTCTTATCTAGTGAATATGTACATATACATTGCTATATGAAGTGCAAACCAATGATTTGTATGGAGAAAAAATTAGATGTCAAGAAAGAGTTAAAAAAAGAGATATCATGGTTCTTCAATGAAGATATATTCACTATTCCATTGGATGTATAACTATCCAATCAGACGCAGTTATTATTCTAAAAGATAAGATGATTGTTTTATTGGATATAATAACCATGTTATGAGAAATCAATGAGTGATCTATATTGTATTTTAGGACATATAGTATTCATTGATTTCCATAAAGATTCATTTACTATTCAAAGATAGTCACAGTGAGAAGAATGAAGATGATACTATCAATGAAGCACTATCATAAAAATAGTATGGAACTATGAATTGAAATTAGTGAAAGAATTCTCCAAGAAGAAATGTCTACTACAAAATTGATCAAGTGTGAATAATATCGAAGATCTAAAGAGAAAATGAACTAGAATCTTATTGACATAGTAGTGACAACTTCAACAAAGAAATAATGCAAAATAGACAATGAAGCAAGGAAAAGTGAGTATATAAATCTTAGTTGTGCACACAATTGGAAGAGTTGCCTAATTTGAGATACGATGAGGCAACTCTTCCAATTGTGTGCACAACTAAGATTTATATACTACATGCCCATGAGAGCAGTAATTAAATATGTCAAAGGTCGCTTGCAATGTTACAAACAAGACTGGCTCAACGAATTCACCACATGATTTAGGCAATAATAACATCTATTTAATATGCTCATTTCTAACTAAAGAGATCTATTTTATGAATTATGTTTGTAAATGATTCATAACTTGTTTGTAGGATCTCAATCAAAGTGAAAGGTATTTTTAATCCCTACTTGCTTTACTTAAAAATTGTGACTTAGGGAAAAATTTGGATATAAATATAATTTAGAGACATTATAATAATATTGACTTCACCTACATTTGTGAGCAGAGAATGTACTTATTGGTGTCCTAAATACATTACGAGAAGTTCTCAGACATTAGAATCATTTAAGTAAATTTTTTCATTCCGGTTGGAGATTCGTCATTCTCTGCCCGACCCATTTCGGTTGTTCATCACCGCAAAGATGCCTCTCTGCGGGTGGTTGTTGACGATCAATCATGAGGAACTAACCCTAATCTACCATCGTCAAAATCGTCTAGAAAGGCATGCATGAACGACCTTACGAAATGTGTCAAGAAGATATCAAAATCATTCGGTTTATTCAAAACTAAGGTTTAGATAGAAATTAGAATTCTAATAAAAAAACATGTGGACTAGAAGAGTCGATGGGTACCTGAGAATAAGAGAGATTTAGAAATCTTGGATTTGCTGTGATATGCCCTCTGCTGGTTACTCTGCGTGCCCTCCTTCAACTCTTCGCAACATGTTATGCCCTCTGCTAGTTACTCTGCGTGCCCTCCTTTAGCGCTTCACGACGTAACATAACATAATGAAATGAAGTTAAACCTTTTGTTTTTTCAAGTTATGCCTGTGTCGGTTGGAATTACGACCACACATGATGTTAGTCGTAATTTCGACCAACACGAGAATGGATTAAAAACAAATCAAATTTTTCCTTTTATCAACTGACAAAGCAAAACCATTTTAATGCTTGGTCGGGAATGTTGGTCAATTTTTGGGGTCAAATGTACTAGTGACTGGTTGACATTGTGAAATGTGCGATGGGATGGGGAAGTGTGTGAAGAGCCTTAAATTCAGAATGTTGGCAGAAGAGGAGTAATTGTGATTTCAATTGGTGTTTTAGGCAGAGAGTTGCAGAACATATGGAAGCTAACTTCACCTTGGTAATGCCATCACGACAACAAACATTTTTTGGAGAGGTGAATAACAGAAGGCTGAGACACATGTTGAAGTGTAAAGCAAAATAGGTGGTGAAGGCGGGTCTGGTGGCATTGGGAGATGAATTCATCACAACTCGACACAGATATCACACTAACATGAATATCATGAGCATGGTGCTAGCATGGGGTTTAGGATTTGTTGAAGATGTGGTACTCATCAGATGGGTGGTGAGGAAATTGGTGGAGGAGGATATGCTATTAGGGATGGAGTCCATTTTTGAATGAGCGGAGCCAAGAGTGAGCTTTGATGTATCAGAGGGAATAGATGAACCCGAAGAGGTGACACAATTCGACATTGAACCCTTCGTCCGTTGGCCAAGTTGACTGAATTAGGATTCATACAGAGGAAATGTGAGGGTGACGTGCCAATTTGAAGAGGGCGATACAAGCAGAGGTTGAACCTTTTCTCCGTGGGCTCAATGTGGGTGCTTGACAGTAGGAACCAAGACGAGGACGTGCATGCAAGGCTAGACGAGTGAGAGGAAGGAGGAGTGAGGTTGTCTCAGACAATGGTAACTCGGTTTAATGTCAAAGAAATTAGTGTTTTTTGTCATTTTGGTTTGACACAAATCCCTGGTTAATGGGAGAAAAATGATGTAATTATAGAGATGTGTTTGTAAATATTGAATATTATATTTTTATAGTCGGGGGAGGGTTTCTGTAATGCCAATTTTTTGAATGGCTAGTCGGTAGGTGGAAAACGACAGGAGTGGTATAAGAGTTTGTAAAACCGCTTTAAAGACGATATTTTGGGTTGTTGGTAGGCGGTTAGAATTACGGTGATAGCATGGTTTTAGATACTTATAAATATAACAATGTACTTACTTTTTAATATTAATAAAATACATAAAATTACATAAAAAAAAATCTCACGATTTATTTATATTATTTAAAAATATCCTTGAAATACTCTACATAGATTCTTTTAAGATAGATATACACATATATAAAATCATCTTAAAATAACAAAAACAAATCAATTTTCTGATTTGAAAGGTATTTTTATTTTATTTCTTTATAGTTTATGACTTCCCACATCATGGTAGCAATTGATAAATCCATTTGTAAATTTTTTAATTCATAAATACATTTGTAAAATATTACAAGAATAGTCTAGGGTATGTGGGCATTTTGATTTCCCGCGGGAACTCCATGCTTGTTCTATCTTAGCTATCTTGTTTCACTAAATTTGAACAATTTTAGCTGGAAAAATCTTCAGGTGCTGTGCAATGCGTGTTCCTTCTTCTCGCAATTATTTTACGAGCGTACACGATCTCACATGTTGCTAATATTCTGTTCGCCAATTCGGTAAAATGTATAAAGTTGTTAATTCAGCGACAAACGATTGTTCTGCGACTTATTATTATTTGATTGAGCAAACATAAAATGTACAGAAGAAAGCTATGCATGTTTTCCAAAAGGTATTTTGACTTCTTATTTTGTATTTAAAAGATAACATGATTGATAACTTACGCAGAAATCTTAGACGAGGGTAGGAGCGGGTTACAATGGCCAGGGGAGATGTGGATCCTGATATAAGCTCACAAGCCAATGTTTCTGCAGAGGTTCGATGTTTCTTTAGTTATAGTTTTACTTATCTTTCAAAAGTATTGTTTAAATGAACAAAACCCTCTTACCTAAAATTATAATTTCTATTTGAAAAAGAAGAAATGAATTTTGAAGGATCCTCGGTCACTTGGCTAGAAGCCAGCGCTAATCCATGGACGGGAGGTATCACACACATGGAAGACAAACAGTGATTACTCCTCAGATAGGAAGTATATTTGAATACAGGAACAAAGATTTGACTTAGGGTTGTCATTGTAGCAATGCTCAAACTTGACTCTTTAATTACACTGGCCGCCGTGAAATTGTAATTTTTTTTAACGATAATGGCCTTCTAGAAAGAAGTCTTCAAGTAGCCAATGGGAGAAACATAATAATTTTTTAAATATGAGCAAAACCCTAAATTTTTTTTGTAATCATTATCAGCACCGCATAAACATACCTGCGTTTCTAGTTCTACTTGCAAGCCTATTAAAGAACTTGTGGATTATGGTATTGTACAATAATACTGTTCCGGTTCTGGTATATTCAAATTGGATTGAACATATTTTTATCAAAGGCTTTTTAGTTTTTTCTCGGGGTAGAATTTTCCTACCTCGTGCTTATAAAAATATAAAAGAGTAGAACAGTGGTGCACTGTAAATTGCAAGAAATAAACTAGTTTTCTGATAGATTTCTTACACTGCAATCAAAATACCAAAAGTCAAACTGCAATACTACATCATCATAAAGAAGGTGTGTATTTTTGATAAAGACCGTCCACATTAGTTATATATCTGATAAAAATTCGTATTAATGCAGTACTGCTGATATCATTCAACTGATAGATGCCATTTACAATATACGTAGTCTCCATTTGAGTCCACTATCCTATATGCAACTATCAGCAACGGATCCAAAATAAAGCTTTATACTTCTACTATGTTGGGAGAGAATTATCATCAAATTACCTTAAAAAACTGTTGCATCTATCATTGGCAAGAGCAAGGATGTGTGAGATCTTTGTACTTTAGAAATCATCAGCAGAAAAGAGTAAGAAACTGATGAAACTCCAAGAGATGATCTTGATAACTGAGTGAAGATCAGTTACCAAATACATTCAGTCATCAAAGCTGCCTCAAAATGTTATGTCTAGAATGGCTACTTTAATTTGGTATTGCATTTGAACCTGATGCAAAAGCTTTTGTCTAAGTGGATCTGGAGGCAAATATTTATGTCCAGGACAACAACTTGAGTTTATTATTACAATGAACTTTAACAAGTGAACCTGATTAAAAATAACCAAACCCATGGATTGTACTCTGTTCAAGGCTTTGAACCTCTGTTCTGAACTAATATATTCCATATATGAAGACATAAATCTAAAGGGGAAGTCTTTGAATGATCAAATTTGGTAGCATTCCAAATGAAGTTAGTCTGCTTTCAAGATTGATAGAATTAGAAACACCTGTTCAAGCAGCCTCCACAATAGATGTGGAAAAGCAGGGTAACTATTTGAGTCCAATCCATAATAAATTATCAATATAAGGAGACTATAAATGCTGTTAGCTATCTGCAAACAAAATTTGTGAGGTCTGGACAAATGGTTGTTATAATTGCTACAAAAGGCACACTCTTTTCTGCGACAACCTTCCAAACCTAAGCAGGAATTGTCATGGTGAAGTAGCAGAAGGAAACTGATTTTTTTTGAAGCAGGGTTCATCATATTACTGCTAATGCGATAGAAGTCGACATACATCTCATGGCCTACTGTTTTTTCCTATTACAAGACTCAAAAAATGGTGAAAATGAGATCAGATCATGAATATGTTGATTGAGATTGAATATCAGGTACTATTATCCATTCCATATACAGAACTGCTATGAAACCTGACAAAACCTTGACATCTCATAACTGGAGGCTCGAAATCTATATGTTACCAAAAATGATGGCCATTAACCAGCAATATTAACAACTGAGGTCTGAGATGAAGAAACTGTCAAACATATGTCCTCTAACAACAAAAATCCTAATAGTCTGTAATGCCCCTTTCTAAAATTCCTTATTTGTGCCTGTAATAAACGACCCTAATTCACAGTAATACTTTCATTTTTTTTTGAATTTTAATTGTACCTTAAACTTATAATTTTGATTATAATATACTTTGGGTTTAAAGCTTATAATGAAGTACAAAATTTATTCTTTAGTCTCTGCTATAATCCTTCTTCCAGTTTGCAGCTATCTCTCTTTATATAATTGTCTTTGAAATGTTTCCAATTTCTGCCAAAGCTAGGAGTTTTCATCCACTAATTTGACGAGAGAAATCAAGAGTTTTCATCCTTTAATTTTCGATATTGAGGGGTTTCGTCTCAGATTCCTGAATCCTTAGTTCATATTTCACAAAGGAAATAAATAATATGTCTCCGCCCAAAGATGATCTCCCTTCTTGATTTTATCTTCCTTTATATACCTTTTCTATTTAAATGACACGACTCTTCATTTCTTGCCTCTTGACCCTTTCATCAACTTAATTAAATTTTAGTTTTAATGATATTGATTATTTCTCCTTGATCACTCCTTTTACTATCGTAGGTGGCTGGTGGTGATAATTAAATTCCATGTTATTAGGACAGCAATCTATTTTCTGTAGTTGTCCAAGGTGTTTATGTTTTATTTGCAACCTGTCCATGATTTATTGACATGTTATTAATTTTTGGATGAGGCCATTACAGGCTGCCCCTCACAAGATTGCTTGTTCTCAAGCAATTTTAACTGGGATGATCAAAGATGTTGGATCCTTCCCACGTGACATTCTCCATAAGCAGATTCTTCCTCTTAATCAAATATTCTGGAATAACCTTATCCTTAACTTCCTTTCTCTCATGTCAATGATTGCTTCGGGTGCCAAAATCAATTTACCTTCATCATCAAGCAGGGATAACTTTGGACATGGCATAGTATGCTGTCTTAGCACTTTCTTTAGGTGAGATACATGAAAAGCATTGTGAATTCTACTGTTTTCTGGTAATTCCGTCTCATAGGCTACTTCTCCTGCCCCTTGTGCAATCTTATAAGGTCCATAAAATCATGGCTTGAGATTCTCCACGCCACTTCCCTCGAGGTAAGATTGCCTATAAGGTTGTAACGGTAGGAAAACCAAGTCTTCAACTTCAAATGTTCTTTGCAACCTACGGTGATCAGTATGCATCATTTTCTGATTTTGGACTTGTTTTAAGTTCTATTTGAGTGTGTTTCAAAATATTTATACTCTTCTGTACCAAGTCTCTAGGTCCAGGGACTCTACTACCTGCAAGAATCAAATCCACAGATGATAATGACTTAATTCTGTCTTAGTCAATCAAAAATCCTTGCCAAAATTAATTGATAATTCTAGTATCTTGTCACTCACAATATTTTTAGGCGGCCAATGTACTCTAAACACCTCTCTAAAGAATAAATCAACCACTTGTTGGGATTCTGTGTTTGGAAGATATGGAATTAAAGTGAGTGTACTTAGCGAGTCTATCATATATTGGGTCCTTATAGAGAATAAGCTTCTCAACTACCCTGTACTTGTCATCTTGCAACTTGCCTCACCAATATGTCATTAGCCAATGTATCTTTAACATACGCTGCTCATATAGAAGTTTTCCAATCTGTAGGAATATCCATCACAGAGCATAAATGAGGACTTTAAGTGAAAACATCAGCCACTACATTATTCATTCCCTTCACATACTTAGTATCAAAATCATAAACCCATAACTTGCTTAACCTCTTCGAGCCACCACATTATTCTTTCCCTTCACATACTCAATATCAAAATCATAAGCCCATAACTTGCTTAACCACTTCTGTTGCCTATCATTCAAATCTTTTTGATTCAATAACCTTAGATTATCATGGTTAGTCTACAACATGAATAACCCACAAACTAAATATTGCCTGAACTTTGCCAAGGCTAGCATCTCCTTGTCACAAATAGAATAATTCCAAGGTTACCTGGAGACGGGGAGACTTGGAGGTCTCCGGTATGACTATTTTTCAAAAATAGAAGACGGGGGTACTTGGAGACGGCAATTTTTTTATAAATAATTTAATAATTTCTAAGAAATACCATAGATTCATAGCATAGTGCTTTGAAAACAAGAACAATGGAAAGTTATAAGTATGAACATTGAACATTAAAAGTTTAAAGATTCAAAGACTAATACTAAATAGTAATGTCATATTAATATAGAGTCAAATAGTTCAAAACTCACATTGCATATCTCATAGTCATATCTGATTTCTGAATATCGCTTATGATCATCACCATTTCAGATTAATAATCGCTGAGATTATCATTACATATTGAAATTTGAAATTTAGAAATATATAGTTTGATGCTAAATTGCTGATATGTAAACAAAAAACTCAGAACTGTAAACAAAAATCAGAAATCTATCTAGTATCATCTACTCCACAAGGCTGTGATCATCCATCTCAAGGTATTCAACTATGATGTTGTCCAGAAAATTGTCACTCTCCAATTCAGGTTCCTCTGATGGTAGTACAACTAGGGGCGATTCATTAAGGCCATCTGGTTCAACCGCTTCTTCCACCATGGTCAAAATGACTTAAATCATTTAAAATCGCCTTGCTAAAAAAAACATTAAAATGAAAGTCAAAATCATAAAATGACTTAATGTTGTATTTTAAATTTGTTTTTTTAATCAGGAGACGGACAGGAGATTTCATTTTTTGGAATCAGAGACTCGGATTCTTCAGGAGACTTCACCATGAAGTCTCCAGCCATTTTTGAAGACTCCGGAGACGTGAAAAGTCTCGGAGACGCGTCTGGAGGGGAGGATATGGGTCTCCGGGTAACAATGAATAATTCCATGATGGCTGTAGCTGTGTTCATTTAGTTATACTTCTTGGTAGCCTCTTGTCAACTTGCTTTCACCTCTTCCTTTGACTCCAAGCTTAGTCAACTCCTTTATTATATTTTATTTGCTGCTATAGGTAGTCTTTTAAAGAGGTTTTTGGTTTGGATCCCCCCACACAGCCAATGTGGGTTAAAAATTGCATTTTAAGAATTGATTTCGAGACTCATGCAAAGTTGAATGCAGCCCCTTGGGATTTGTGCAAAATTGACAATTTTAATGAATCCATTGATTATTCAATTTTCACCTCCACTCCTTCAGTTTTTGATTTGCCTCAGATTTATCCTTGTTTTTCATTCGATTCTAGAGGTGGGTTTTTGATTTGGAGGAGAATTGCTTGCATTTTCATGGATTTTTCTCTTCAGATGCTCAACTTCGTGGGGCTGGTGGAAAAATGACCCCCGCAAGGACAAATAAAATCCTTAAAATTTCCCTCCTTGAATTTGTCTAAGTATCCATGGTGGAAAATCGATGCATAGGAGGACAAACTTAGTTTTCATTCCTTCACCATTCCTTCCTCAACTTCATCTATTGGAAAATCAACGTGGACAAGGACAAAAGTGCAATGTCTATTTGAAAATCCTTCTCTTGATCACCTTTTATTAATTCTCATTATATCCTCAAAGGGGAAAACCGATTTGCACATGGACACTCAAAATCCCCCATAATTTCCTTCATTTCCTTAATCCTCCCTCAAAGGGGAAATTTGAATGCCTCAAGGACTCATTTTTTCTTATCTTCTTGTCTACAAAGGGAAAAATCGTCCCTCATAGGGACAGATCCAATCCAAGATTCCATGTTTCCATTCACTCGCAAAAAGCCTTAAAGGGAAAAATGACCCTCTCAAGGATTGAGGGAAATTTTATATGCTTACGGACAAAATGGAGATTCATTAACCACAAGGATTTCTTCATTTCTTACTCAAAAAGGTGGAAAATCAATATGTTTAAGGACTTTTCATTTTATCATTGTTTCCATGTCCAGGAGGGGAAATTCAACCCCTATAGGGACTAGTGGTCCCAATACTTAGTTTTTTTTACTTCTTCGTGTTTTCTAGGAGGGGAAATTCGATCCCTGTAAGGACTAATGGTCCCAACACTTCGTTTTTTTTACTTGTTCATGTGCTCTAGGAGTGGAAATTTGATTCATTCAGGGACTTTTATAATTTCGTAAGTGGAAATTCACCTTTCCTAGGGACTTTGCCCATTTTTGGATTGGAAATTCTATTTTCACAGGGACAAAGTGCAATTTTGGAGTGGAAATTCTATTTTTACAAAGACAGTGCAATTTTATAAGGAAAAATTGATTTTTATATGTTTTTTTTTGTATATTTTGAGTGTAGAAAATCATATTTTTAGGGATTGTACACTTGGGTTGGCCTAGTGGTGGAGAACTTGTACTCTTGAAAGAGATGTCACAAGTTCAAATCCCACTGGGGGGTAGGGTATGTACGCCTCGTTTGTAGCAAGTTAGGTGCCTCCCGCAAGGAGAACGGGGTAGTCCCAACAATTGGCTGGTATCGTGGACTATAAAAGGACCTTTCCTTTTCATCTTCAATTTTTTTTTTTAGGGATTTTAAAGCACTTATGTATAAAATATGCCATTATAGCGTATTTCAAACTATTTGACTAGCCAAAATATTCACGCACTTAGAAATTTTACCTCAAACCATTGCAACTTGACCCTAGTAAACCCTGACACCCTTGTCCGTACTTGCAACCTTAATGACTTGATAACTTGATCACTCCTCAACTCTTCGAGCTCTGAGATGTCACTTCTACTGCCAAAACCCTACAACTACACGCGGAAAGAGGGGGGTCCCCATTTGCAATGGGGTGATGGTGTGAAAAGGTCACAACACTAACCTTTGCTGCAAATCTTTGTAAGTTTGTCTTTTTTGACCTCTTGAAATATTCCTTGATCATGTATTATGAAATTGTATAAATGGAATCTATCTTTTGATAATTGGAACAAGTCTTAAGTACGTGTCTATGCACTCATCAATGTCACTTGTTGTCATGTTTGGTTCTTTCTCTGGCTGCTCAACACTAGGTAAGAGTGTGGGCTGTGTGATTCTAGGTGGTGATCCAAGTGGAGTACTATTGTAATTTTCTGACCCTGAATGATTTGAATTACTATATTCCCCTCCATTAGTTTGTGCAGGCTTGAGGGAATTGATTGCATTATTCATATTTTGAAGTGTTGAAAGGAGCAACTGTGTCATTTGTTCTTGTCTTTGTATACAAGCCTTTGATTCATTCTCTTGTTCTTTCTCTTAATTGACCATTTTATATTTTCCTATACCCCTAATTTGGTTGGTAGTCTCTTGTAACACTGCCTCTAGTCTTTTCTTCTCTCTCTCGAAAGCCCTATGATCTCTTTGGCTCCACTACATAAACTGAATTTAGATCCACAGGTTGGCAGGACTGCTGCTTTGATATCAATTGTAATGTGCCATTCTAAAATTCCTTGTTTTTGCCATTAATAAATAACCTTAACTCAAAATAATACTTGCAAAATTAACTATTAATATTAATCTAACCTTAAACTCATAATTTAGATTATCATAATATAACTCTGAAAGTATAAACTTGTTCTCTAATCTTCTGCTGTAATCCCACTTCCAATTTGCATCTATCTCCCTTTGTATGAATGTCTTTGAAATGTTTCCAGTTTTTGCCAAAGTTAGGGGTTTTTGTCTTCTAACTTGACAAGAAAAATTAAGGGTTTTCATCCTTTAATCTCTGATCTTGAGGAATTTTGTCCTTAGTTTGCTGAATCCTTAGTATAAATAATAAATAATAGTATAAATAATAAATAATATATCTTTGTCCTTAGTTTGCTGAATTTATTCTCAAGGAAATTAAATAATATATCTTTGACCAAATTTGATCCCTCTTCTGCTTGATTTATCTTCCTTTATATACATTTTCTATTTAATTGACACGACTCTTCATTTTATGCCTTTTGACCCTTTCATTAACTTAATATCTTCAGTTTTAATAATATTGCTAATTTTCTTGATCACTCCTTTTACTATCATAGGCGTCTGGTGATTGTAATGTCCCTTTTTGGGATCACCTTATATTTTGAAATTCACAAATCCAAAACGAAACAAAGAGCAAAATTTAGTTAGAGATATAATCATTGCTTAAGAATACGATAAGCTCGTTTTAGAAACCTTCAACCAGATTAGATAATAATGTAGATAACTCATGAAATACATCCAATTCTAGGGTTAGGAAATATATTTATCAATCTACACAACAAATCTCAATGATTAGGTAGGAGCTCAACCATAACGAGGGTTGTGATGGAAGACATGATGAGGTGCCCCAAGTATCCTCTACTGTAGGCCCAAAAGCAGGTTCTTTTCCTCTTTGGCCTTATGTGGTCCTTTACTGATGGTCCTTAACCATCATATGAGGTGGTGTACCTGGTGAGGCCTGTATGCTGTTCCCCTCCATCATGTCAATGTAATGTCCCCTTGTTGAAATAGGATTTATTAATAACTAATAAAATTAAATTAAAATATAAAAGCATAAAAATGTTTAATATAATCAAAATTTAGTTAAGTTTAATGAATGGTGAAAAGGCATGAAACGAAAGTTGCAACTTCCTCAAACATGTGATATAAAAGGGAGAGAAGAGAACTTTATTGGAAGGGGGAAGACACGAATAAAGAAAGAATGGAGCGAAGGAATTAAAGAAGCATAAATGGAAGAAGAAAGGAGTGGAAAGAAGATAAGAAGTAACTCTTTCAAAGGAGCAGCGATGATGAAGGGTTGTGACCCTTTCGAAGGGTGGTCATTGTGGAAGGTTGTGATCATTATGAAGAGGTGGTACTCTCTCTTACATTGGAGGATATAACGGGGAGAAGGTTTCATTCGAGGAAGGGAGAAAATGGGAGATCAATTTGGCGAATAATATATTATTAATTATTCTCAAAGGCAACAATGAAAAATGGTGACTCCTTTCTTATGAAAGGTGGTAACCCTTCCACCAACAAAGTATAAAGGAGAAATCATTCCAAGCATTAAAGGAAGATCATAAATAAAAGCAGGTCAAAGGCAGAGCAGAATAGAACAGCAAGTATGAAGTGGTATCTTTCCTTCAAACACCAAAAAGACAATTCAATTAGCAGAGGTGCTCATAAAAGTGCAGAGCAGTTCAAAGATATCAATCAATCAAGGAAATCTGTACAATTAACATCAATCCTCATAAGAGAGCAAAGAATCTTCAGCAATCAAATACAGATTGAACCTTTCAGCAATAGCACCATCCAAGAGAGCAGTGTTCAGCACTCAAAGAGGGAACCAGCATCAAAATCGAATCTGTCCAAATCACCACAGCAGACTGAAAATACATAACCTACAATAATATTATGTTCTACAAGTTTAGTGGGCAAAATCTAGGGCAATCCCGAAAGGGGACATTACAATGGGTATCAGAGCAATGATTCTGCCAGCCTGTGAGAGCAACACTATGCAATGTGCCTGAAGATAGTGATCAAGAACGAGTGGCAAGAAATAACAAGAGTCATGGTGCAAATCATTGCTCAAAGATCACAGTTGACATTCAGCCATTTTGACATCATGCAATAGTCTCAAACAAAGAGGGTTATGAGAAAATTCAAAGGGACTTCATAAGTAGATCCTTGAAGCATATTGGTGCAAATTTACGAGCATATGTGAGCAGAATGTAATGTCCCCTTTCTGAAATAGGATTAAGTAATAAATAATAGAAATATTAAAATATAAAAATAAACAAATAATAATAAAATATAATATAATATAATTACAATTTAATTATGTTGAATGAGAGGTTGTGTCCCCCTCAAATGTAGAGATATAACAAGGAAGGATTAATGGAAGAAGAAAGGAATGAGGAAGTGACAATTTCAAAATCCACCTCGTGAGAGAGAGGGCTTGAGGTGTAAGAAGGGATTGATGTTAATTGTACGGATTTCCTTGATTGATTGATATCTTTGAACTGCTCTACTCTTTTATGAGCACGTCTGTTGATTGAATTGCCTTCTTTGGTGTTTGAAGGAAAGATACCAATGTCTCCAAGTCTCTTGCCATGAATTTTGACGTCTCCTGCGCGTCTGTAGAGGAAAAAGCATATTAAAAAGTAATAAAAACAAAACATTTTATTTGAATTTCAGATTTGATATTTTGATTCAATGGTTTCAAATGTTCATACTTGAAACTTTCCATTGTTCTTGTTTTCAAAGCTCTATGTTGTAATATTTCTTGGAAATTATTAAATTATATTAAAAAAAAGTTTGTCGTCTCCAAGTACCCCCGTCTCCAATTTTTGAAAAATAGCCGCACCAGTACTAGTACCAGCCTTTGAGACCTTCAAGTCTCCCCATCTCCAGGTGACCTTGGTAATAATTATGAAGGGTTGTGACTCTCTCAAAGGGCAGAAATGATGAAGGATTATGACTCTTTCAAAGGGTAGAAATGATGAAAGGTTGTGATCCTTTCGAAGGGTGGTAATTGTAAAAGGGTTTGACCATTATGAAGAGGTGTGACTCTCCCTCACATTGGAGGATATAAAGGGGAGAAGATTTCATTTGAGAACATCCAAGATAGATCAATTTGGGGAATAATATATTATTCTCAAAGGCAACAATGAAAAGTTGTTACTCAATCCCTTTGAAATTTGGTGACCCTTTCACCAATAAATTATAAAGGAGCTTTCATTCCAAGCATTAAAGGGATACATTGTGCTATGAATCAAGGGATAAATAATCAGTACTCAATCAGCAATCGGTACTCATTAAAGGGCAGATCAGAGTACAAGGCATGAGCAGGTCAGCAAGCAAATAAAATACATTCAGCATATAATCATCAACGATTATCTAAGTACTCAGCACAAAGAGCACACAAGAGGGCACTTGCATCATGTAAGGAGGCCATGAGAGCACTTGCATCTTTGTGTGTGAGACTAATGCTTAAGTGTATACCTCTATGATAGAGAATAGATATACATATTGTCTAAAATCCTCCTTGTAAGAGAGAGGGCTTGAGGTGTAAGAGAAGGGTGGCGAGTAGGCTTGTAAGAAGGCGGTCCTAGTAGGACCATTGTGGCCCAAGACAAAGAGGGCACTTACAGACTCAAGTAACCCCTTACAACCTTTGCCTGACTCCACACAATGGCAATAGAAAATAGTTATACATACTATTTGAAACCCACCTTGTGAGAGAGAGGGCCTAAGGTGTAAGAGAAGGGTGGCGAGGGGCTCATAAGAAGGCTGTCCAAGTGGGACTGTTGTGATCTAGGACAAAGAAGGCACTTATAGAGTCAAGAAAACCCTTACAACCTTCGCTAGACTCCATGAGATGGCAAATGTCTGTAGGTAGATACGACATGATATCAGAAAGCAGGTACATGCCGTGAAGCAAGAGGGTTGTGGTAGACATCCACTCTTAGGCTTGGTGTAGAAATTAATTCAAGTGAACCCATCATGTCTCTTCCCCCAATGTGCTTATACTCTAGGAATATATTGTGGCTTGACTAACCCTAAAGATTAACTATATATATATATGTATGTATATTGCATTGTCTTTCATGTTGTGGTTGCATGATCCGAAACTAGGATCGTATTATTGAGAAAATATTTATTTGGTAAGATGTAACACTAACTCTAATTTGTTGCAATTGTGATTTTAGGGAAATTTCTAAAGCAAATTAGGAAGGGGACATCATACATAAAGATGAGGCTAGGCCCACTTTCTGGCTCGAAATGGATTACAAATAGAAAGATGGGATTGGGCCTACTTTTTGACTTGAAATGGATTATGAGCAGCAAGAATGGGGTTAGGCCCTCTTTTTGGCTCGAAATGTATTATGAGTTGAAAGTTGGGGCTAGGCCCACTTTTTGGCTTGAAATGGATTATGAGCAACAAGATTGGGGTTAGGCCCACTTTCTAGCTCTAAATGGATTATGAGTAGCAAGATGGAGTTAAGCCCACTTTCTGGCTCGGAATGGATTATGAGCATAAAGATGGGGTTAGGCACACTTTTTGGTTAGAAATGGATTATGAGTAGCAAGATTGGGTTTAGGCCCACTTTTTGGCTCTAAATGCATTATGAGTAGGAAGATGGGGTTAGACCCACTTTTTGGCTCGAAATAGATTATGAGCAACAAGATTGGGGCTATATGATGTCCCCATCCTTGATCTAATAATAAGAAAGCCATAAAGTAAATATGTGGTTAAGGGGTGGCAGACTTGGAGCACCTCAAGATAGTTAGTAAATAAAGATTGACAAATTGTACATGGCATTAGAAGTTCTAGTAGGTAGTTTTGTATGTTGGCTACCTAGAGAAACACAAGAGTGGCCAGGTTAAATGTATTCTGTAATAAATTTAATAATAGTAATGATATGTTTTTACAATTTAGTGATATTGATGAAATATAATTTTAAGAGGAGTAATATAATTTTCGTTGCAATAGTAATTAATAAATGGTGATAAATTGTACTGTATTAAAGAAGTATTAAAAGGTTTAGTGTAGAATTGCAAAATACATGTTATGGTAACATGGGAGGAAATGTGACAAGCTTAAATATTAATATTAATATAGTGACAGTTCAAAAGTCTAGACTCTAAATGCTTTGATATATGACAGATTTTTGTGATAATGATAAGGTGAAGGATGAAAATGTAAATAAACTTAAGTTGAAAAATAAAAGAGTTAAATGATCATTGGAATATGTATAATCTGGAGAGTAGGGCAAGAAAAAATAAAGGAAAAACCAAGAAAAGTCTGAACAGAGTAGAGGAAGATAGGAGTAAAGGACATTTTTAAGTAGAGTTAATGAGATGAATGCAAGAGGGACTAAAGGATGAAGAAAAAATTAGATGCCAAGAGAAGGATCAAATTAAACAAGGGAATTAAGGCAAAATAAACTGGGAAAAAGAGCGAAAATGATATAGGAGATTGACAGAGAACAATTGAATTTGCTTATAAACTGAAGGGGAAGGAGAGGAGGAAAGTGGCAGGTGTTACCATAATATGTAATCTATTGAAATTTTTACATGCCTTTACAAGGCATCTCTAATTCAACATGATGCTTATAAGTTATAAATAAACTCATTCTTATACAGAAAATTCTACTAGATCAGTATGATGAGTAATGCCCCAGAAATGCCGTTATTATAATTGATAATAAGTCTATAATAAACATTCCGGATCAACTGCATGATGCCACCCGGTGAATTTATTTATTTCTTTTGTATAATTTGTACTGCAGGAAAGGGACAAGCTTGTTGCTGAAATGATGAGATTCATGCTTTTCAAAAATCATCAACACCCTGGTGTTCCTGTAAGAAGGGAAGAGCTAACACAGATTGTCACTAAGAACTATCGTCAAAGGAATCTTCCAAATTTAGTAATTCAACAGGCCCAAAAGAAATTTGCAAGCATTTTTGGCTATGAAATGAAGGAACTACAACGTTGTCGATCTTCCAAGGACAATCTAGCTCGTGGAAGTCAACAAAGTAAGTTCTTTAGTTTTTTATTTAATCTAATGAATTGTTTGGAAACGATCATTTATTGCATGTGCTTTAAAGTAGGTCATCCATGTGGTTCATGCAGGCACAACTGAGGTCAAATCATATGTTTTAAAAAGTACGTTGGAAGAGGAGCTTCGAACCAGATTTGTTGAAGAGAAGCACAGTTCACAACTTCTTGGATTGACTTTTGTTGTAGTTGGCATTCTGCAACTCTCTGGAGGCAAAATTCCAGAAGGTAAATTTAAGAAACAAATGAAACACTTCTTTAACGTACTTATAGTGATATTCAAAATTTAAGCTTCCCTAATCCCTTTTGCCAACAG
Organism: Thuja plicata; assembly: GCA_018584345.1. Classification (NCBI taxonomy): domain Eukaryota; kingdom Viridiplantae; phylum Streptophyta; class Pinopsida; order Cupressales; family Cupressaceae; genus Thuja; species Thuja plicata. The sequence goes on along the minus strand of MU225854.1, from coordinate 91,403 downwards.
ATGCATTATGGCAACACCTGAGGAGACTAGGGCTGGATGACAATGAGGAAAGACATCTTGTTTTTGGAAATGTAAAACAGGCAATAGAGACAATAACCAAGCAAAGGTAATATTTGAGTTTTAGTTATTTAAGGTGCACAGCATTGCTTTGGATGACTTCAGATATTTGATGGAAATAATTAGGATCATCAAGATTTTCAATCCTCCAGCAAAAAGGTGTCTACAATTAAATGATATCTAATAAGTTAAAACAAATCTTTAATTTTTTATACACTGTAGTTCGGATCTGGTAAATTTAATGCAAAAATCTTATTCCACACTTCAATATTATATACTTCTTAATCCCTTACACATTTTCAGTGTACATCGTAAGCCTTGTTTGATTGCAAAAGACAAATAAAGTACTGTTAAATTATCTGAAATTCACAACAGCTAAATCCATTTTGCTTCAAACTAAAACTGTTACTATATATATATATATATAAATTTTTCTATCCTATATTTAAATGAATGGATACATATTATAAACAATAACAATTATGTATGGGTAGCATGGCCTGAAATGCTGGAATCTAATAAAACTATGCATTGGATTGCAGAAGAAGATTGAAATTTGATTCACTTGAACAAAACACTTTTAAAAATCAAATATATGTCTCTTTCAACAAATAGAAATTGACAAATAAGGATTGGAGCTATAAGTTGTTGGAAACCATATATTCAATTCACAAGTTCTATCAAGTTGTTGGTCCATACAAACCTTCCTTATTATGCACAAAATTACAACAAGCAACTAAGTTAGGTTGGTGGGTCATAGTTCCACTCTCAATCTCAAAATGAGAAAAGCTCTCAGGAATAAGAAGGTAGACAGCAGAGAGCTGCAAAACCTTTAGTGTAAAAAATATCCTCATTCTTTTGATGCCATATTTCACCTCTAATCCTTTTCAATGATCGCTTATGATGGCGGATATGTTTTTGGAGTGGTATCTAAATGGAGATTCATTCTTGTTGTGATTGCTAACATCCCACCATTTTGCAGTTGAAGTCAAGTTTGTGCAGTCCACCATGACAAACAAGTAGTTATGCCTTTGTTTAGAACTTTAGATTAAGGTAAACCACCTATAAAATCTATTGGTGCTCTCCATGATCTACTTGTAAGTTTGTAACTATACAACTCAAGCTTTCCATTGGTGTGTCTAGTCCACCAATAAATTCTATATTGAGGCTTTCCATCCTCTATTTGGAACCATTTATGGCATGTACAACCAATTTTTTCATTGCTATGCTTGTGTTACATGATACACATACATGGTGAGTGTAGATGCTTCTCTCAGCTTTGGCCAAAGAACATATTACAGCAAATTTAGTACAGTTTTTTCCTACTACAGGTTGCTTTTATACATTTTCTGTGCTCCTCTCATGAGCTGAATTCTTCATCACACATGGCTTGCCCAATTTTTAGACTGGCCTTTCCTTGAGGTAGAGTTAAATTTTCGGTCATGTTCTCAATCAGACAATTTATACATTTTGTGTGCTACTCTCATGAGCTGAATTCTTCATCCTTTAGGTACACATGGCTTGCTCAATTAACTGGCCTTTCCTTGAGGTAGAGTTAAATTTTCGGTCATGTCCTTAATCAGACAATCTTAGGAAATAGTTAGTTTTTCTTGGTGTCCTCAATTAGACAGTCTTAGGAAATAGGCAGTTTTTTAGACATGTGCAAGCTGAGACAATAATCAAATGCCAAGCATAGATTCCAAACTCTAGCTGATCGGCACTAATATACAGAACGCTTGCAAATGAAATAGGCAACTTCAAACAGCAAATTCAAACCCGTACAATGCTGATATACAAATTCAAATGCAATATGAGTAATGGATCTGAGTAGTTTGTTTAAAATTACATCAAGACTGTATAATAGTTGATATGATAGATATAAACCCTAGATCTGAGCTATATGAGCCAAAACTCATCAAATACAATTGCTGACTCTGACTGATATAAACCCTAGGTCGCCAAATATTCTTAGAAATAATTACAATAGGAAACCCTTGAATTTGATTTTTATTCAACTGTAGTGGTTGGAAACAAGGTACAATGCTGATGAAATGATGCTGGAAACATAAATTCGGATTTACAACAATGTATTTATTACTCACAAGACTCTTGTTGATTCAAACAAATAACTGGTTTGATTGACTGAAAATGATATACAGCTGTCCCACAGTAGGAAATCCCTGAAAACTGATTTTCTGGTAGCTGGTATGAGGCTGCAACAGCTGGAAATGGGGACGATGGCTCCTCCTCAAGGGTGGTGCTCAAGATCTATGGCTTGAAAAGTGGGGCGCAGCAGTACACAAGGATGGAAAAGGTATTGCAGCTGCTGATGTGAGTAAAAAATGACCCGAAACTTGCAGATCACAGCACCAACTATGGTCTAAATGCCCTCAAGAGTGAGGCAGGTGGGAGGGAATGATTGATGCAGCAGCAGACGATGATGGTGCACATCTATAATGACAAAAAATTATGTAGATCGCGGCACCAGGGTTGTATATTCACCCCCAAAAATTGAACGGCTTTTCCAAAATGATATTACCAGGGAGAAAGAAGAAAGGCTTAGTCTCCAGAACATTAGAATGTAGAGTTAGAGTATCAAAATCTAGAGATTGAGAAAGAAGAGTTGGAAATGGAAGGGAGAGATAAGAGAACCATGTCAGATGAAAACTCTGTTGAAGCACGTTATAATGTCCTTATTCAGTGGCACAACATTGATAAATTTGATGGCACAATTGATCCAAAAAATGTAGAATCAGAATGTTTCTAGGCCTACCTAGAATCGTAATGGTGAGGAGAGTACCTCAGAAAACAACAATAACAAAAACAGTAATAGAACTATATTGATTCTGCTTCCAAACCTTCCAACCTACTTTCCTATGAAGGGAAGATGAACTGCTAGAAGTTGAATGCAGAATCCAGCGACAAATGAAATTACTGCTTGTTATGCTGAGTATAGAGCTCTCACACTAGAGTTTCAGGCATAAATGTTCCCTACAAATTTTCAAAATGTGAAGATGGGAAATGTACCAAGACATGAATGAGCAAAGACCCCATGTAAATCAGCATCCTAGAGATCTTCAGCGCAAGTTAGAAAAGTTGACCCATTCTATTTTTGATGGGTCAAATGAGTGTACAACTTGTGCATGGATTTAGAAACTAGATTGTTTTTTGTTGTATAAACCCATGTTTGAGGAAGATATCAAGTTTGCCACTTGTTGCCTTGGAAGCATAGCTCGAGTGGTGGTACCATGGGTTGGTCACCTAGTGTCACGACATCATTTACAGCTATAATGATCTCAGCAAAAGATTCATTGAAAGGTTTGATAGGAAAGATCTAGAGGTTCATTTTAGAGAGATTGCTCAACCGAAGCAAGAAGGATAGTGGAATGCTATGTAGTAGAAATTAGAATCAAAGATTATTAATTTATTAGTGATGGTTCTTGATGTGACATAAAGGAGACTCGTTGTCTTGTTCTCAACCTGGAAACTTCAATTTCCAAGAATAAATTTTACATAAATACATCTCTTGTGGAACAATCGAGGAAAACTTTCTAGAAGGAAGAATCTCATGTAGAGCCTTAGAGGAGCATACCTCCAAAACCAGGAAAAGAAGATGAGACTAAGAATGAGCTTGGGAGGAAGAGCTTGTCTTGTCAAAGGAAAAATATACTATATTGAGGTAGTTTATAATGAAGAGTAAATTAAATAACTTGAAAATATAGCAAAGGACCGAGAACCGCATTTTCTTTTGGTAGATGATGACACCGATCGAGATACACTTGCGAGAACCACATATGTTTGCCACAAACATGGCAGCGCAGTCAGTAGTGCAACTCTCTGAGGGGAGTAAAATACACTACTGGGACACTATCATATCCCTGACATGAACCACCTATACGAGCATTGGAAAATTGTCTTACTCATAAGACTTCACAATTTTCTGCAAATATCAAACCTAAGAAATGAATGACTACCAAGAATAGATGAATTATAAAGGAGGAGTCATTGTTTTCACATCATGACAACCAGGTACTCCAATTTTGTGAAGTCTCTGAGAGACAAAATTGCTATGATGAATCAAAAGATCATCATAGCTGATATATTTTGATTCACCGAAAACCATGCCAATATCGAATTTCATGAGTATTGATAATCATTAATAGGATTGATTATTAGCAGCAGTTTGAGTAATCGATAAAAATCAGTGATTATCTATGCAAGCATATCGTCAGCCATAGAGGGTGGGAATGGTGATACTTACAACAACAATTTGTTTATTAACAGTGAAGTGTTAAGACAGAGAATCAGCAATAGCTTATGCCAACTTCTAATAATAGTAATTCACAAAACTATTATAAATGATTCAAGTGATATTGCTACATATCATCAATAGCTAGAGTGTCAAGGATCTAAATATTGCCGCATGATTGATGGAAATTATTAATATCAAAAGGTCTTGCGATGCGAAGGAAATATCAAAAGTTTCGGTGCCAATTTCTGCTGATTACTATGAAGTAATCATAACCAAGGATATAGCTATCTACAGAAAAGGATATCGGGCCAATATTTGGAGAAACATAATGATTGCGTTTATTATATTGTGCACCTCCTAGGTTCGAAAGTCAAATTAATATTATTGTCGCTGCTAAAGAAACAACCAAATTATGTGGCTGAGTATTTTTATAAATCATAAAATAGTATGATTAAGTAAATTACCAATAGCAACTATCAAAAGGCAGCGGTCAACATACAAGGCGATTAATCAAGAAGTGCAATTACCTTAGAAGAGGCCATTACTAAAAGGTGCGATTAAGAAACCATATAGAATGGTGCAAATTGCATGTGGTTAAGGGATACACATCTCTCCAACGCTACCCTTTCCCATGGAGCAAGATGTATATAAGGATGGACAAACACACTTCCCAGGAATCATCATTGGGAGTGAAGGAAAATAAAAAAGAATTAAGAACAGATTTCAGCTTAGACGTGCAATCTGGGTGAGAAGCATTTGTGGTAACATCTCACTCACATATGAATGCTGTTTATGATTGTTTTTACTGAATTAAATATGTGGCCAGAATTATGATGTTGAGTGATTGTTTATACTTAAATACTTATAGACGTGTATATAGATAGTCTTAATATTACCAATTATACCTACTTTACTGTTTTAGGAGTATAATCGTCGCATGGGACAACTCACTAATAGATATACATATAGTATTATATACATCTGCATGTCTGTGATCTAATATGCATTTCCTCTGCTGACTCATGAATGTTGTAATGTAGAGCTAGGATGCCGGTTCGAGTTCGAGTTCGAAGACCCGGTTTGCCGGTACGGCAAAATTTTGAAAAGGGGTTCGGGTTCGGGTTCGTTAGTACAAAAATATGTAAATTTTTTTTTAATATATATATACATATTTTGATATTTATGCAGCCTAGAAGCATGAGTTAAGATTAGAATGTCACATAGAAGGTTAATTTTTTCCCACTTTTATTGGCGCAGTTTCCACCCCAAATTATTTAATGGAGGTTTGGGGGCAAAGCCCCCAAGACGGGGTCAAGGGGCAGCGCCCCTTTAATTATTTTATAAAGGCGATGTCAAAAATTTGAGTTGTGGATGTCAAAAATTTATAAATTTTGCCAAAAAAAACGTCTTAAGCTCCTTCCGCTGGCGAAAATTCGGCAAAGTTCGTTCCAAGTTAGCCGTTTTCCGGCAAGTTCGCTTGGGTCCAAACCGATTGCTGGGTGGTTCGAACTTAGTCCCTTTGGACCGGACCCATATTGGACCCACAGGCGGACCGGACCCGGACCACGAACTGGTTTGAACTTATCCTGGTCCGGGGGGGTCCAGGGACGAACTGGACTTCCTAGATGCAGAGCTATGTGTGAAATATCATGCATGCCTTTGGACTGTTGCAATTAGCTATGGTAGGGGGGAACTGAGGTAGTCACCATTGGGAGAACGGTGATGAGGTCATCCTTCTAAGTACCTCACCTCATGGTTGTGCCCAGGGAGTCTCCATGGGGCCAAAGGGAGACAAAGTTGACTGCCTTCGGGCTTAGGAAGGATAGATTTTCGGGACAACCTGCTGTTAATGATACTCACAGTCCTTACCATTGTAAATAGTTGTTCAATCATTTGAAGCCAAGTAAGGAGTGGCGAGATGAAGGAGAAGGGTGATGGGACCCCACACTAGGTAGCCCACCTCTTATGTATGGCATGGACCGTATGAGGCCAAGGGGAATGGTATATCCGTTCTTGGGCCTACGGTAAGAGGTTTCCAGGGCACCTCATCAAATCACCCTACTACCTTAACACTTCTATGGTTGGGTCACCTTAATGTTAATTTTAGCAATCTATTGATTTGATTATATTTGTTTTTGAATAAGTCTAACTATGAATATGATTATAAATAAACCCTAATTGTGCTGCAGGGCTTCAATCGAAGTGAAAGGTATCTCTTAAACCCTACTTGTTTGACAAAAATTGTGATCTAGGGAAAATTTTGGATACTCATAATTTGGGGACAGACACATTGTTCGTTTGTTCACTAATAAAGTTGCCAAGAACCGTTATTGTCCTAAATTGTCTACCTAGAAATTGGAAGATTTAGAGTTTGAGATGGCACTCAGTGAGGAAAGCCTTTCTGCTTCAAATTAAGGTGGTTCACATTAATAGTTTTTATTTTATATTTTTCTTTTGTCATTTTTTTAAAGAAGATACTCTGTAAATAATATAAAAGAGGTGAATAGTTTTGAATGCAACGATAATTCAATTTATTAAGTAAACAAAAGTCTTTAGGCTATTGCAAAGGTACATTACAGTATCTCAAGCTCTTACCCTGAGGTTTCATCTTGAGTGGTGGTTATTGCAATGACAAAAATGTCTCAGCAGCCCATACTCCAGTATATTCAATGAGTGGCTGTCAGAAAGGCAAAGCCTAAAAGCACAAGATGTCAAGTTTATGGTACTCCAACATAAACATCCAAGAACGAATAGGTAAGGCTATTGCAATGAAGGAAAAGATTGGGATTCTCTAGGCATAGGTCTACTAGACAACCTCCTATACATGGCAATTGCTGAAGTACACTTCTAGTCAATTTAATAAATGAATATCTATTGTTCACAGAATTAAATTTTGTGAGGTTTCAAAAAGTTAGGTTTGAGAAGGGCAAAACTTTGCGAAAGATCGAAATTTCATGCAGGTTCAAAACTACATAGTGTGCAAAATCATGTATAATCAGACAAATAAGATATGAAAACTGGTCTAATAGAGACATTTCAATGTCCATTGTTTGTTCTTAGTAGTCTAAAATTTGATACATCATGCTATTTCTCACATTATTTGCATGTGGTTTATATAGTTTTTTAATTTATGTACGCTATGTACTCAAGAAAAATGCATTATTCGATGAAAGCAACAATGTGTGCTATTGAAAAATGTGGGAAATGTAGAGGCACTTACACATGAGTTCGGAGATGCACCTATTTTGGGGATTCACATTGAACCTTCAGTTTTATAGAGCCTGCATTTGAATCAAGTGAGTCATACTATGTGATAATGTAAAATATCACTTGTATATGCAGGTACATACAAAGGGAAAGGCTCAGTGGTCCTGAAGGTGATACGACAGTATACGAGCTTGCTGAGAGAGCTGTTGATGAGGTTGTCAGCAAAAAAGTTAAAGAATCTATAATGCAGGTATATTTTCCTAGCTATTGTGATTAATATTCCGAAGTGTTTGCTCTCTCTCTCTATAAAGATATACATGTGCACACATTTACATGTATGTAGGTAGAAGGCCTATGAGCAAAAGGTGTTTTATAGGTGAATGCCAAGTGAGCAACAATTTGGTATATGAGATACCCCCCTGTGGGATTGGTAACTCATATGACATTCATAATAAATGTACACGCTGTACATTCTACTGGGTTTGAACTTGCGCTTCTATGGAACACAGAGACCTTCACTATTAGAAACTCCCAGGTTGTATGTATATTGGCCCATGCCTCATCCCCCACACATATACAGATTCAATGAAGCAAAGAGATTACCTTTTTAAAAGCATGTTAGTGCTGCCTAGAATGTATTGTTTCTACTTGCCAGGACAATACAATTATAATGTGAGTAATATGAATGGCTGCTCAACTATGATGATTGATATAAATACACTCTAATCGTTCAATACCTTCATGCTCAAGGCCCACGATACGAGATTGCAAAGAACAAATGGAAACCATCTTCTGGCACCATAGGGAGTTTTTATAAGATACATTTAAATGTAAAGTTCAGGTCATCAATTTGCCCTTATCAGATGTAGGATGGAGAATAACCATAGTGGCTAATGAAGATAAAGGAAACCAATGTAAATTCTCTTACATTGTGATAAATGCTTTTTCATAGGATATTCATGGTCTAATTTTGGAGATAACATCCAACAAAGTTTTAGCTAATTTATTTTTATTGATTGCAAGATTTAGAAAATAGTACATAAGTTTGCATTTAAATGACTGATGCTTGTGTATTTAACAGGAAATCCAAGAGACTAGCAACACTAGAATCCCCTTGTACAATTATGTTGGTGTAAAATATACCTTTTTATGTTGAGGTAAACTTAAGTAAGTTACTAAGTTAGATCTAGTATTTCGATGTGCATTTGGACAAATGTATGTACCTACGTTTTAACATGTTAAATCAACATGTCCTAATGTATTTAGTAGGCGTCTATCATGAGGTGGCACCTTGATTCAAAAATGTTCAAACACGCATTTGGTTGTATTTCAGCTGCAGCAAAAAGCTCACTGATGGGGAGAGGGCTGGCAGATCATTTTAACTGCAGTAAAAATCTCATCTATGGGAAAAAAATATAGTAGACCCTTGTATAGAAGTAGGCTTGGTTCTTTTTCTGTCTCTTTGTATGGGAGACATTCCAGTCCCTTGTGTTGGCTCTTTTGCTCAACCTTGGGCATAAATACGTCCATTGGGAAACATGCAAAGAATGAGTACTGAAATTCAGAGGAAATTGAATTATAACTTAATTTCAGCTTAGATGTTTGGCAATTAAAGGTTGTAGTCCATTGCCATGGTTCCAGATGCAGTCTATATGGAGTTCAGCAGGCACAAGTGGGATGATGCATTGTTGTTGGTGCCCCTAGTTGCTATCACGAAGGGAGCAAGTTTGTACCTATTGATTAAGAGTGGATTCTAGAATAAACTGAATGAGTAATTCCACCATGTTACAGGTGAGATAGGTTTCTAAGTGGTTAGAGAATATGTTGTGGGATGTGTTGGTTTTCTAATCAGTTAACAATATATTCTATAATATTCATTAAAGGATTCAACAACTTCTGGGGTATGGAGTAAAGCTTTCGATAAAATGAATATTAATGCTCAAAATAATTGACTCAACATGCCGATTGACTAGAGGGGGCTCATTTTTTCTACACTATAAGCTTTCCAAAGCTCAAGAGGCTAATCCTATTAAAGACCTCAAAGAATGGCATAAAACTTTGAAAGAAACTTTTTTACAAAGACTAAACTAGACCCTAAAGGCCCCAAGTCACTGTCACTAATTCATACCGTGTTACTTGGTGTGAAATTACAATCAGATCTTTTGAAATTACAGGAAGATAATAAATTTACTGTTAATGTTTTGAACCAGAATAGCAGAGAAACAAAAGATTCTTAACACAAAACATGCAAGAATAGATGACACAAAAAGACACTAATATTTATCCTAGGAAAACCCTCCAACTAGAGGGAAAACCCAACCACACCAGAAAAATGAATATTAATGCTCAAAATAACTGACTCAACATGCCAATTGACCAGAGGGGGCTCATTTTTTCTACACTATAAGCTTTCCAAAGTTCAAGAGGCTAATCCTATTAAAGACCTCAAAGAATGGCATAAAACTTTGAAAGAAACTTTTTTACAAAGACTAAACTAGACCCTAAAGGCCCCAAGTCACTATCACTAATTCATACCGTGTTACTTGGTGTGAAATTACAATCAGATCTTTTGAAATTACAGGAAGATAATAAATTTACTGTTAATGTTTTGAACCAGAATAGCAGAGAAACAAAAGATTCTTAACACAAAACATGGAAGAATAGATGACACAAAAAGACACTAATATTTATCCTAGGAAAACCCTCCAACTAGAGGGAAAACCCAACCACACCAGAAAAATATCTCTTTTATTAATAATAGAAGTTCAAGTGCAATGCTTTCAACTTGATGCAACACATTTACACACAAAGCAATCACATAAATATATAGAATTGTGAGACTCTTCATATCACAACCGAAGGTCTCTTCAATTTCCCAAAACAAGTCTCTTCATATTTCCAAACACCTGACTCTCCGCATGTTCCATGACTCTTCTTATAATAAACTGTCAAATATTTAGAGTGTGAGACCTAGCACACATTGAATGCCACATTGTGCTCACTTAAAATGACGGAAATATCATCATAAATATCTTTTGTAGCTATGACGCAATATAGAGGTATTGTCCCAATTTCAACATATAGAAAAATCAGAGATAAAGATCTCTATCGCAGCTACAATCTTCAACTCTCCCTCTTAGCAAGAGAGAGATCTTTAGTATGGCAGGCACACATAACTGCAACCAAAGATGTCAATAATAAATTCTCATCACATTGTTACCTCAGCATAACATTATTCATCATAGTTACTTCATAAGTGCATAAAATTAAAGTCATGAGTCACACACATGACTTCCACTATGGCTACTCCCAGAGGGTGGAACAAGGGCTTTCACTTCAAACTTCTTCCAGAGAAGAATGCATTATCACCTTGCCTACTCGCAGAGGGTGGATCCACCATAGCTACTTCCAGAGGGTGGAACAAGGGCTTTCACCTCAAACTTCTTCCAGAGAAGAATGCATTACCACCTTACCTACTCGCAGAGGGTGGATCCACCATAGCTACTCCCAGAGGGTGGAACAAGGGATTTCACCTCGAACTTCTCTCGCAGAGAATAACTCATTAACAAGGGATTTCACCTCGAGCTTCTCTCGCAAAGAACTCATTAACAAGGGATTTCACCTTGAACTTCTCCCTCTTGGAGAAAATCTCATTAACAAGGAATTGCACCCCGACTTCTCCCTCTCAGAGAAGAACTCATTAACAAGGGATTGCACCTCGAACTTCTCCCTCTCAGAGAAGAACTCATTCAAACTCATAAAATATCATCAAAATACTGAGACTCCCACTCAACAGGGGCAACATTCTCATGGCTTTGATTATCACAATACCAAGAAATTGGCTCCAATGTTTGTCAACAATTTTGCAATCGCAGTGCTACACAAGCTTGTTGATCCTTTGCAAATGACATAGCATTCTCCCTCTGTCGTTCAAGCTCCCTCTGAATCTTATTTCCTCCTCTCAGAAGAAACGAACACAAGATAATCTAAATAGATTCTTTTTACTTCAAGAGTCACCAACTCAGCTTAGGCTGCAATCTTTCATCATCTTTGTGCTCCTTGAACCATCCTGGAAGCATTTAGAGAGATTAGAAATAGACTCAAACTAGACCCCAAAGAGAAATATAGAGACTAATGCTAGAAGCATACAAGATTCACTATTCCCAATGTTATTGCTTGAATTAACCTCATAAAATTCATGATCAATATTCAAGGGCATAATCATAAAATACTTTTCTCCTCATTGTTTAATCTTCCTCACAGCTCAAGCACACTACAAGAAGACGAACCACCCTTATTGTCGCCTCTAATCCTTTGATAATAAACAACATTACATGCCTACTCATGACTGATATCAAATCTGAATCTCCAACAACAACAATAAAATGAAGCCTCTTTTACATCTTTAATAATTAAGCTTAGTTTCTCCTCAATATCGAACCAGCTCAACGAACATCTACAAATTATTGATTGACCACCAGCCCCTTTCGTGAGAGAGTCAGGACTGTCCAAGCTCTGATACCATGTTAATGTTTTGAACCAAAATAGCAGGGAAACAAAAGATTCTTAACACAAAACATGCAAGAATAGATGACACAAAAAGACACTAATATTTATCCTGGGAAAACCCTCCAACTACAAGGAAAAATCCAGCCACACCAGAAAAATATCTCTTTTATTAATAATAAAAGTTCAAGTACAATGCTTTCAACTTGATGCACACATTTACACACAAAGCAATCACATAAATATATAGAATTGAGAGACTCTTCATATCACAACTGAAGGTCTCTTCAATTTCCAAAAACAAGTCTCTTCATATTTCCAAACACACGACTCCTTGCATGTCCCATGACTTCATATAATAAACTGTCAAATATTTAGAGTGTGACACCTAGCACACATTGAATGCCACATTGTGCTCACTTAAAATGACGGAAATATCATCATAAATATCTTCTCTAGCTATGCCGCAATATAGAGGTATTGTCCCAATTTCAACATATAGCAAAATCAGAGATAAAGATCTCTATCGCAGCTACGATCTTCAACATTTTCAACTAAATGAGCAAAGGCTTTATGAACAATAAAGAACTTGAGTAATTGTTTGCATGCTTAAGTGCATTGTGGAATTATGGAGTGAGTTAAGTTTTACTTTGTTGAGGGATTTGTCATTATATTTTTAAAATGTTGAATAAGGAACAATTTTAAAATGGGTGCTTAGCCTTTGAGAACAGAGTCAGACAAGCTAGCTATAACAGAACAAAGAGTAATCATATTCAAGATAGGCTCAGCTGATTCGCTCTAGCTTGAAGTTTCTGAACACTCAAATTCTTTCTCACTTATTGAATCATAAAGCATGCTTTTCAATCACATTTATTTTCAGAATACTTGATTAGGATACCAAGTAAGCGTTAACATAAACACAACAAATGTGTGTTTAGAGACTTTTTAGGTTGCCTGAAGTACTCAGCAAGAAATGAAGTCAGTTCATGACACTAATCAGAAGTGAGTCTTGAATTAATTAATTGAAATGTAATCACAAATTGAATGCATCACAACATATTTAGAATTTGATTCTATTCTTGTTTGCTAGGAGTTTCCAGACGGACTCTTGCATAGGTGCATGCATTTTATTATTGCTGATACTGATCCCTATGATACATAAATAAATAATCTCTAATTATAACTAAGAGACAACAATCACCTTAAGTGAATGATTGACACTTGTTTCTTAGCATTACAATCACATCAAAGTGGTTATTATTTTAAATGCTACTTTGACATAAAAATTTAGTACAACTGCCACTTGTTCATGAGCTGTGCCTTAAATGGAGAGGATGGGAACATGCAATGAAGGGAACCCTTGCCAACAACCTATCCCTTAGGTTATCCTCTAAAAGGACATAGCCAAGAGAGGTTCCAAGAGCAACCTTACCCATAATTAAGACCATGTATTTATGGTAGATGTTTTAGTGGGAAGGAGTTGGATCAAGGTCAATTCTGAAACTGCTCATCACACTCTTCAAAGAAGAAATCACTGCTAGAGTACTGAGGTAGTAGTTCCTGGCCCTTTGAATGGCTCCTTTAATTCCAACTGAATTTGGACTTTTGGTGACACAAAAATAAACCGTTGCTGGCTTCATTTTCTTCTTCAACATCTCCCAACATTGATCAAAGCAATGCAATACCATGTGATTTGCATAACAAGAATTTCTTGGTTTTGGTAGTGCAGGCTTTAATCTGCTTATGTAGCTCAACGGGATGACTCACTTATTGCATCATGGGGACACTCTGCTACCTTATGTGGTCTTGTCAGTGGCTTCCATATGTAGTTCTATCAACTTATTGCTTACTGCCTTCAAATTTAGTTACTATTGCTCATATAGCTGAGTACCTGCCAGAGAATCTAACAAACCCATGCAGCCGCTTTATATGTGAAAGGAATGACCAAAGCAACACGAAAAGAATACATAACTTATTCAAAAACCTTAAATTTTTTTATTGACCACTTATCCCATTCATCATTGACTGGCCAATCAACATTAATGATTTTATTAGCCTTGTTCATGCTTGCATCATATTTGGATTCAATATGATCCTGGTTTCTCTAAAAAGTTATCTACGCCTCTTTCTAGTGCTAGGATATGATCAACGTAATGATTGAATGGTATAGGATCCACCCTATCTCCTGACAAAATATTGAACTCATCCTTCCAAAATTCTAGTTCTTTCCTACTGCCATTAGAGCTCTCAATTGAAAGCAACTGTGTTTCAACTAAATCTTGATATTCTTTTTCTCTTCTCCTCTAATTCAGCCTTCAACTTTTAAAAAAAATTAAGCACTATAAAGCAACTTCCAAGCCTCATGGGTTGATGACATTCTATCAATATTCCCTATGGCATACTTAGCTTTTCTTAGCATCTTCTTCAATGAATATGCTCAAGGAATCCAAATGCTATTTATTCTTTGCAGCTGTGATTCAATCTCACTTCACTGGGCTGCAGCTTTTACTAGCTTTGGTGAACATTTACGTTAGTCATCAAAAAGTCTGAATAAGCTCTTTACTATGGCCTAGAAAACACCCGTAACCATCTCTTCTAAATTTTCTTTGTATTCTCTGGTTTGGAAAACACCCTTGACCAGGTCTTCTGAATTTCCTTTGTATTCTCTGTCCTTGTCTCTGGTCTCTTGTAGCGACTCTTTCTTTCTGTTCCTTGGAGAGGGCATATTATTTTTCTTTCTGTTCCTTGAACCTGAGCTTTTAACATTCCCCCTAAGGACATACTTGAGCTTCAACTTTTCCTCTTTCAGTTTGCCATGATCTTTATATAACTTCTTAGTGGCGGCCTTACTGAATTGGATGGTATGCACAGCTAAGGCAGCTGCTGAGATGTCAACAAATCTCTTCACAATAAGTTTGCCTTGGAGCCCTTGTGGCATGCAATCTCTTTAGAACAGGCTAGTGCCCAAGCAACCGAGATTTGCGTTTTAGGGTTAAAAGGTGATCCCTCAAAGAATTTGGTATGCTCCTCCTGGCTATGGTACACATTCTCATCCCTTTACTTTCTTTACTAGTGTCGGGCAATTGCATCTGTTGCCTCTTTTCATAGGCAGCAAACAAGCATACTATCGACTCATTATTTACAACTTGGGCTACTAACAAAATGATAGTGGAGACTCATTTCCATTCCAGCAAGATTGTTCATTACAACATCAAAATAAGGCACATTTCTAAAATATTTTTTTTTATCTCTAATAATGCTTCCACCTTTATCCTAAAATTTTCCACATGAAGCGCCATAAAATGTCAGCTTTTGTAAAAGGTGAAGAAGTTGAAACTTTTTGTTCTTTATTCTGTACTATTCCTGTTAAAGTGCATGGTGGATCATGTAATTTTACATCAGAAAGTTTCCAAGCTTGTGGCCTTATGCTCTATTGTTGATAGATGTATTACTTAGGAGGATGCTTTATTTATTGATATGTTTTAATTTTTCAAAATTCAATTCAACTGAATGTTTTCGCCTCCAAGCGAATGTGGACTTTGATAAAGCCAGTGTTGTTGCAAACTTGCAACAATAATGGGAAAACTGAGGTCGGTGCCAAATTTTAGTTTGGAAGAAATGTTGGATATTGATGTGAGAGAATGACATGGGTGAATAATTTGGGGCAGATGACTAAATTGATGCCACTTGGGACTTTATTATTGAAACTCAATTTGTACAAAATTCAGGTTGAAGTATTTCATGCTCATAGGCCATACCACATATCTGCCACAGGCCTATTCTCTCACCATTAGAGTTTTGTATCCTGAAATTCTTCTAGAGCTTCTGCACCAATAGCTAGAAAAAGAGGTAATATTAAAGACACTTCAATTTATAAAGCTTAAAAAGTAACCATAAACACCATGCTTCATGTCTTCTATTCCTATACTTCCTATACAACACAAACACGTATCCATCTGTTTATCTTAACCAAATTAGAAAGTAAATGCAAATTTCACAATGGCCATGTGGGTTTAGAAATGTCATCATATTTCATAGTAGACCTCAGGCTGATAACTTTCTTAAGGAAAACCTTTTGTCTTTCCTAATTTTGAGGTGAAACTAAATACTAGTGTTGAGAAATGTCATCATATTTCATAGTAGACCTCAGGCTGATAACTTTCTTAAGGAAAACCTTTTGTCTTTCCTAATTTTGAGGTGAAACTAAATACTAGTGTTGAGATCAAAAGAGTGGATTCCACAGAGGACTAAAGGTTGTGTCAACGAGGTAAATGAGTAACCCTATCACCTTATCAATCCTTTGTTGCAATTAGCTCCATCATTTGTTAGTCAATGCATTCCTGGGGAACTTGATATTAATTTCTCTAGCTCTATTCTATCCTTTTTTCCTTTGGAATAGCCAAATTCAAGTCCTTTTGGTTGTTATGTAACCAGCATGTGGAAGTATAGATAAATAAGTAGTTGCACTGTAGTTTATTGTTCTGCATGCTAAAGATGGTTTTCAGGATAGAATAATAGAATTTAGTAGAGATATGTAACCAGTGGCACAAAGCATTTTTTCTTCTGTTATATTTTTGGCACTACCGAACTAATAGATGTGGATGGTTGTCTGGTTACATATGGGCTGAATAGCCCTTTGGCATGGGATTGACAAATATGGCTTGACAACATCAGCTTTAATTACAGATACGAAAAAAGCTTCAGTGCATAAATTCCCATTAAGATAGTACTGACAGTACAAATACATTGCAGGTCATTAAGAAGGATATTATAACCACGGAGGCTTTTGAAGAAGGAACATGATAAAGGGTATGGCAAACAATATTTGACCTTTTAGGTGCTAAAAAAATGAAGATCTCAATTTTATAGGATCTTACAGTTTTTCCTTGACAAATTTGGGTCGGATTGGCATAAGGAGTACATGTTTGTATTGATATTTTAAGATCTTTGGTTATTATTATATTGGAAGTGTTGTAAAATTGCAAGTGAAGATGTATTGCTATCTTGTACCATGCACTCACAAACAACTTTGTCATTAATTTTTTTGAAATGTAACTCAGCATATCTAATATGTGCTGTGCAGTTCACTGATAATCTTGTAGGAGCTTGAGACCTGTCTTCTTTCCTCAAACCACCAAGCCTATGGACTCATTTTCCTCAACTGATTCAAAGACAATTTAAGAACTCCAAATGATTTAATGGATTTGTTTTCATGACTTAATTGATTGTTGCCTGATGGTTAGGCTAAATTAAACATCAATATCACTTGTCTTAAATAATATGATGGCATTCCTCAGGAAAATGTAGAAGTCAAAACAATTAACTTTCTTTCTAAGATGTGCTTTATTCCTCAAGTGCAAAAACATTAGTTTCAAGCCAATAAGCCAAAAAATTCACATAATTTCTTGTGATCTTGAGATGTCTGCCTTGCTTTGTATCTGTATGTGAACTGGACATAGTCCTTTACAGAAAATATGATGAACACATGGTTATACTGAGAGGTTTTGGGGGTGGGTGGGAGGATGAATTAGTATAATAATATTTTGTTTAACCTTCTTAAACTTATTTATTTCCTTCACGACTTGATTCTAAATTAACACATGCGAAAACAATGTGCAATACAAGGACAACAAAGTTTGCATGGAAAACCTTGTGGGAGAAAACCACTGCAAAAATACTCTTGTATTAATTTGCTTTCTACAAATTTTGTAGGGACCAACCTACTAGAGGCACAAATTTGCTACAACTCTCTTCTTCAATCTGCAATAATAACTTTATTAAATATGCTATAAACTGACCATAAAATGATAACAAACTCCACTTGAAAATTCGCTGTAAACTTCTTATAATCTTCTCATTAAATTTACAAATGATCTTATTATTTCCTCACGAATCTGAAAATGATCTTTTCATATATTGATCTTCTTAAATCTAGTATATATGCTTGATCTATTTGCCTTCTTTCACTCACAACACATTCCTCAATCAATTCTTGCCTTATTATTTTACTGCTTTCCCATACCACTTCATAGAGAGGTGTGAACTCCTTCCAAGGACCCATCTTTACTCAAAGTGGGGTGTGTTGGTGTGCTTTTTATGCACATTCAACACAAAATAAAATACTAGACGTACTCTATCCACTCTTGAACAAAATCTCCAATGTGCTAAACTATGTGATCACAAAGTTCACTCCAAGGTTCCTGATGTAGGCAATTTTGCTGTTTGGGATAGACTCAATCAGTTTGATGTATGTTGGTAACCCAAGTGGGACTTACGTAATTGTTCTAGGATTTTTACTGAATTCCAAGTTTTACCAACTTCCTTCAACACTTTTAATTCAAATGATATTGCTTCGAGTTCTTTGGACTTATTTTTACACAAAACGTTTGAAAATAAAATGCAAAAGAGGAGGGTTTTAGGAAGATAATTCTAACCCTACTAATCCAATGAATTCAAGAGACCAATAATGCCAAAGTGAAATCAAACCTATCTTCACTTTGCTAATTTCAACAACTCCACAAAGATGGTACAGTCTTCTAAGGTACCTAATAGATTTTCACATTATTCATGTTCACCAACATTTCAAATAATGAACAAAGTAATAGAAGTTAATGTTAATATTTGTGGCCTTGAGACAAAGATAAATTACATTGCAAATGATTATTAATATTATGGACTTGACAAAGATTAAAATAAATAACAAGTGTGCTACTTATTATATGACATATCACATTATGATTAAGAAGAGGGACGACTTACATATTGAATTGTTGAAATTGCTATGAGGGCCAACTTGCATTATAGTCGGCTATCTATTGAGGTTAGCAGCTGAATAACAATAATTATAAAAGCGACTTGCATATGCAAGCTGGCTGCCTTATCATATTGGAGAGACACCTCTCTTGAGTCATACTTATATGGGATTGAGTGCAAATTTGGCATCATCGAAAACATAACATGACTACCTTATTTTGCACTTTCAGCACACTTATAATTCAGATCATCATTGCATAATTGTTCCTACATTATAGCAACTTCTTGGCAATTTAGGAAGAAGAATAGCAGACCTAAATTCACATCTGTAGTAGACCTAAATACATACTTGGAACAGACCTAAGTTCATATATTGTAGCAAAATTGGAGAGACATTATAACAGACCTTAAACAGCAAATTGTAGCAGAGCTTTGGTGAGTAAAAGATCTACTTTCAAATTAAAGAAATCAATCTAACACTTTTAAAACTAAGAAATTCAATATGACATGTGGAGTTAGACCAGAAAATAGACTCGAAGGAGCCACAAACTTCTTATCTTGGAAAATTAGAATACTAATTGCCTTCAGAGAACTAGAATTAGATTCAATTATAGAAAATCCTCCTAAAGCTGAAATGGATGAAGATGAGACAGGTGAATGGAAAAAGAGTAATAACAAAGCTATGAGAATTCTAATTGACAGCGTAAAGGACCATACCATACCCACCATCTCCTGTTTAGAGTCAAACTATCTAATGCTCTCTACATTATCAAGAATGTTTGAAATTAATAATACAATTAGAATTATGACTCTTAAAAATGAAATTTCACGAATCAAGACGAGTCAAGGAGAATCTATCACATCATACTTTATGAGAATTACTGAGTTAAGAAATCAATTGACAACTATTGGGCACACCTACGATGAAAAGGAACTATTTGTTAATATTTTTCAGATTATAGCAAGGAATATTACAAACTATAAAGATCTTTCAATTAACTAAGCATATGAATTTAGAATAAGCACACAAATGAAGGATAGTACCTGGATTGTAGCTCTAAAATGGTCTTCAGAGCAGTGCCTTTAAACTCTCCAAGATGTGTAGATATGTTTGTGCCAGGTCAACCCACCTAGGGCTTCTTTAATTTATCTCCAAAGTGTCACCAATCTGCACTTTGTTTTGTCCTTGGATCAGATTGTAATTGCCTTAGATCTGCTACAAGATCGCTCCTCAAAGTCTGATTTCGCTCCTCAAAATCTGATTAAATTCGCAGCTATTAATACCAAAATTTGCCACAGTACATAGACAGATTTCGCTTCAGCATATAGACCGAATTCGCTCAATGCTAAGCTTGCCGAATTCCACTCTAGGATGTTCGATTTTGTTAGGCATGCATAGCAAATCCAAATTGCTGCTCCAAATCACACAAGGATGATCAATTCTTGGATAGGAGACAATATGTTATGTTTTTGATATGTCTTCTCCAAGAATCGATTTACTTATATATGCAAATGGAGTGCCTCCTCAAGAGGCCGACTTGGATAATTTAAATAATAAATATATTTACCCAAGAGGATGACCTAGGCCCCCTTTAATTTATTATTTAAATTAAACCATTTAAGCATATCAAATCAATCTTATTAATAAACAATAAATATTAAATATTCCCTTATATTTATTATTATTATTTATATATCGAATTATAATAATAAATATATATTCTATACATTTATTATTATTATCCAAGGTATAAGATATTTGCCGTAAAGGCCATAATATCAACACTATCTATGATAGCACTTAACGAATTACCTCTCTAATGGGACTCCTTTACTCAAGGATCATTGCACGTCCTAAACTGCCTAAGTTTGATAAATTAAAAATGGATTGTCTTCAAGAAGAATCGAGACTAATAACTAGAGGATCAAATTTTAAAGATCTTCGAATCTTATACTCACAATCAAGAAGGAAAGACGATTTCAAAAGAAAAAGAGAATTTCAAGACAAAGGAGAAAGAAACTTTAGGAACAAAAGGAGAGATTATCAAAACAGGCAAGAAGGGAATTCTCTC
>MU225854.1:39522-70506 GCA_018584345.1 Thuja plicata | reverse complement strand
TTTCAAGACAAAGGAGAAAGAAACTTTAGGAACAAAAGGAGAGATTATCAAAACAGGCAAGAAGGGAATTCTCTCAATAACGGATGGAGAGGAAGAGATTATCAAATCAGGCAAGAAGGGAACTCTCGCAATAATGGACGGAGAGGGAGAGACTATCAAAACGACAATTTTCAAAAGAGAGATCTCTCTAAGGTACAATGCTATAGATGTGACAATTTTGGTCACAAGGCAACAAATTATCCAAATCGAAACAATCATCAAGCCTCTATTGCAGAAGTAAAAGTAACAAAACTTGAACACCTTGTCCTTTAGTCTTCACCTTGAGAGGGAGCTTATATACGAGCCTTCATGAACTTAAAAGTTATGTTATAAACTCTTTCTAATTCCTTGTTAGATTTTGCAATTTTGTATCTTGAAAAGATATCACATCACTTGTAAATAAATCAAATATTACTATCTATTGAAAATATGATTCTTCGCTATGTTAAATCTAAGTAACGATCAAATTATTATGTGGTGGAAATATGATTTTTGTTGTTATTTGAGCGTTGAGGCTCTTGATATGAGCGTTGAGGCTCTTGATATTTGGGCATTGAGGCTCTTGACATATTATGTGGTGGAAATATGATTTTTGTTGTTATTTGAGCGTTGAGGCTCTTGACATTTGAGCGTTGAGGCTCCTGCATGTTTGAACATTGAGGCTCTTGGATATTAGAGCATTGAGGCTCTTGAATAGAATCACCAATGAAGACTATCGTTCAGAGAACTTGTGGATGGAATCTCACATGAAGACAATCCACACCTTACATCATTATTTGTGAATAATGCTAACATTATGTGATTGATACTTAAGATGATCTTATAATTGTTATTACCTTGTGGGAGATACTTAATTTGAGATTTATTGATGATACTTATTTTTTTTTACATAGATTTGAGATCTATTATTCATATTGAGATGATGCTATACATAGAGTGGAGATCTATATGTGATTATTGTTTACATCATGATGATAATGTTAATGATGCTTCTTACCTCTGAGAGAGCAATGCTTACATTGTGTGTTATGTTTGAATAACCTTACATCTTGTAGTAGATGATATTACAAAGGTTGAGACATCCCGATGATGATTAATCACATTGACTACATCATGTATGTTTACATCAATTATGAATACATTATGTTTTTGATGACTCTATATTCATTGAGATCACTTAGATTGAAATCTATTGAGGACAATAATTCATATGTCAGAGTGAGATCTAGTGTGATGGAGATCTAGTGATTACATTATGAGGTCAATGTTATTGATCTTTCCCTCAAGTCCAAGAGGGAGTGTTAATATTTGTGGCCTTGAGACAAAGATAAATTACATTGCAAATGATTATTAATATTATGGACTTGGCAAAGATTAAAATAAATAACATGTATGCTACTTATTATATGTCATATCACATTATGATTGAGAAGAGGGACGACTTACATGTTGAATTGTTGAAATTGCTACGAGGGCCGATCTGCATTATAGTCGTCTATCTATTGAGGTTAGCGTCTAAATAACAATAATTATAAAAGCGACTTGCATATGCAAGTCGACTGCCTTATTATATTGGAGAGACACCTCTCTTGAGGCATACTTATATGGGATTGAGGAGTGCGAATTTGGCATCATCGAAAACATAACATGATTGTCTTATTTCGCAGTTTCAACAGACTTATAATTCAGATCATCATTGCATACTTGTTCCTACATTATAGCAGCTTCTTGGCAATTTGGAAAAAAGAATAGCTGACCTAAATTCACACTTGTAGCAAACCTAAATACATACTTGGAAGAGACCTAAGTTCATATATTGTAGTAGAATTGAAGAGGCATTATAGTAGACCTTAAAGAGCAAATTGCAGTAGACTTAACGAGACGATTGGAGCAGAATAATAGCATTGGATTGAAGGCTTCTACATACAATCATTCAACAGATTTCAAGCATCTAAACCGGTTATTATCTATCTTCTATTCATCTATATTTTGGAAAGGGCCTAAGTCTTAGTTCTAAAAGATCATATATAGATTGTTACTTTCCTTTCAAAGTCTGAAATATTAATAGTTAAGTTTATCATTCAAGAGTTCATGCTAACCTTACACTACAATTGAAAATCATTCAATTATAAAAGGTATGAACTTAACAATTTCACTATAAGCAATACTATCAATCTTTCATTCATCTACTAACAACTTGCAAAATAAATCTATTCTAGTGAAAAACAAGAAACCATGCTAACTTGAGAAAGCAAAACAAGTATTCTCCCAACTTCAATGAATTTTGCTTATTACTTTTTTAATATCTTTGCAACAATTTATCCTGAAACATCTCTTGCAAAATGAAAAGAGGAGGGCTTATGTAGGAGTCACATTACAAACAATGGTCTAGATGGATTTGAAATCAATTGTCAAGATTATTTAAAATTAGGGTTTGCTAAGCATAATGAAAAAACTGAAATATTCTCCTTATTATGAGGTGAAAGAACCAATGAGAAAATTAGATGACACTTAATCATCTAACAAACAATCCTCTAGAATTTGGTTTCCCTTATCTCTTTCTTTGACGTCATATTCAATGAATTTGGTCATCACTAACTCAAGCACCTCCATTGTGACACTTGGCAAGACACCATGCTGAAGTTGTATCACATCTAGACTTTCTGCACATGCATCAAAGATGTTTTCCTAATCAACTTCCTGTTTTGGGAGATTGCCCATGAAGATCACGAGGGAAAGAAAATTATCCAATTGATTTCTCTTGATGGACTGTAGCTCTTGAAAATAAGTAAATTTAAACTTCCCCTTCAACTCTTCTAAATTCAAACCACCTGTGGTAGTAGCCTCTTGGAAATCCTTAATCTTTAGCTGTATTTCCTTGATGGATTCTTCCATCTCCAAGAAATCCTTCTTTACGTGGTTAAATGTTGATTTCATCATTACTAAAGAACAATACCAATGATCGAAATCATATATTTCTCCTTCTTCAATCACCCTTTCCTAGATCAAAGTTGGCATAGGAATTCTTTTCAATGCTTTAAGGCGAGGAACTGTCTTGTCTTGAACTGTTTGGAAATCTTCCCACATTTCCTCTAAACTCTGTATTCTGCTCGTAAGAAACACTGTTTTGTCATATATTTGGACGAATTTTGTTAGAAACTCTTCTTCTTGTATTCTGCAATCCACCACGTTACTTCCTGATTTATAGTCTTCATTGCTTCATAACCATCAGATGATTCCTGAGGAATGGGAATTGGTGGGACAAATGTGTCATTCTCTTGCCTTATTGGATTCATCAATCTTTGTATGTACTCCTTCAACCTCATCTTTTCCATGTGATAGGCAACCTTGTATGTATTTTTTTGTTTGTTTGCTAATTTGAAACTTTCAGATTGCATTCAATAGGAAAACAATACATAAAACCTAATGCTTTGCAACTTAACACAGATAATCAAATGCTGATAACACAACTCATTCAAATATTCATATATCTTGTTCCAATCATTACAAATCAGATTAAAGATAATATCATAGACCTGGTAATGTCTTCAATACATGATAGCTCAAGTCTGATATAATGTTCAATGTTAGGTTCAAATGAGAATGGAGAATGAGTACGACAACCTTCCAAGCCTCTAGATTGCCCTAAGCTTGCTTTAGATCTTCACCAGCAGTAATGACGCCCAAGAGAAGGTAACTCCAAGCCTTCAAAATGAATATTATAACCCCAAGAGGTGTGGCTGACTGTGACAACAATGGGGATGGTCTTCAAGATGCAAATGTGGTCTCTCTAGGTCCTGAATGCAAGGCTCAACAGTCTCATGCCAAGCTTGTAGAAATGCAACTATAAGATGAGTTGCGGCCCAAGCTAGGAGCTGTACCACCTGTACAATATGTGTGTGTGTGCGCATGCAGCTACTGCAATGTCAATATGGTATGACCAACATTAATCAATGAACACAATGAACTCCTCACTCTCATATTTGTCTTCACAAACTTCTCATACAATTTGATATGAAATTCAAACCCTTCAATCAACAAATAAGATTTCTTGAAATATTTTTTATTACCTGAATGCAAGCACTAATGAAATCCTTAGACTGTGTCTTCCAACAACGTAGAGATTGTAAGCGAAGAGGGATTTCTTCTTGCAAGCCCTTGGAAATCTTTTATAATGCTCTCATAAGAGCCCATTCACTCATCTTACCAATGTGGAATATAGAAACACTACTCACCACTTACATTTTATGTCTCCAATGTGTTATTAAATAAGGGGACCTTTATTATTTAAATATTTCCCTCTTAATTATAGTCTCACATTAATAAAGTTAAATAATTATATTTAACTTTATAATCTAACTTTATCAATGCATAAATGAATCATATCTATGATATTAAAATCTCTTGTCGATATTAACCTTTAACCATCAACATGACACTGCCATTGAAGATCCAAACCTTGCCCAAATGCCTTACTATAAATAGTAAGTATGCCAAAACTGTATCCAGAAACCTCAGATTGACCTGCAACAAAAACTGCCTAAGCCAAATGGCCTTAAAGTCCCTTAAATGTCTTGGCTAGCCTACGAGGCCACAAAGAAATAGGCTAACGAAAAACTCATACAACATGTGCTAGAAAGGGGACATTACATTCCAATTCTAGCCTGTCCTTCTCTTTAGCTCCGTCTAGACTTGGTTGAAGACCCAAGATCAAGTGTTGTAACTTCGTATTCCATCGGAGTAATTTCTTCTCTAGACTTGTCAACCATTGGAACTCCTAGTTGCAAGATGTGTGATCTTGAATTGTCTCTAGTGATTCAGGAGAATTTCTTAGCCTTCTTTTGCTCTTTAGCTTTACCAATCGACTGGACTTCCTTTACTGACTTCTTCTCGATGCCTCTTTTTAACCAATTGGGCACTGTGGATAGTTCCATCCCATCCTCATGCTCACCATCATCACTAATTTCCCTTAAGGTTGAAATGATCTCTTTATGTACTTTCTCACCATGATTAAGGACATTGGATTCCCCCAAATCCTCTCCTACAGTTGTTGTTCCAGTTTGATGTATGGCTAGAGATGCTGAATTTTGTTCTTGGTCCACATGCTATACTGATTGTGTTGATGTATGTTCATCATGGACTCCTTGCGATAGAAGTTTTGTTTCAGATCCTTGCCCTGATTCATTCTCTGTATTTTGAAGTATCATGCATATCAATTTCCCTAATAAATGAGGTGCTCATGGTAGGATGAGTAGTATTTGACTTTTTTTTCTTAAGCCTTGATTCCTTACTAGCAACCTCCTTATCCTTAGTATCTCTTTCTTGTGAACCTCTAACCATGTCCTTCCTCTTCCTAGAAACTTGCACATCCCCATCACTATTCACTTCTTCATTACTTTTCATCATTTCATCCTCTTCGGAAGAAGATTCTTCATCCTCCATTTTCTCATATGTTAAAGGAGCACCTTGCTTCTTCAACTTGTGTCATATCCCCTTAAAATGTCTCCAGGAGAGACTATTTATTATTTGTTATTAGTGCATTTTTTAAACTAATAAAAAATAATAAATATGATAATAATGGAACTTTTGTGAGTTATGAATAATTTCGGTAGTTTATTTTTATAAACTACGACAGTTGTGAATAAAATAGTAGTTTATTTAACTACTCCATAAATCCTTTTAATAGTCGTGTTGAAGGATTGGAAGGCAAACTTGATTTGGTTTTTAGAAATCTATTTGGCAATTAGCGTAGAAGAGACAATCTCCTTTCCTCAACAATCCTGGCCTATTGGAGAATACGACAATGGGTTGTTTTGGACGTATATGTTCTACAAAACATGGAACGTTAGGCATAGAGGGGTGGTGAGCATTCAAGCACGACCACATTTTAGTCTACACCAAGAAGATTGAATGCCCTTGGTGTATACGTGTGGATGCACTGAGTAGTAGAGGGGACCACGTGAGGATATGTGGACGACTTTCACCACAATAATTACAACCACTGCTATTTCTTGAGGAGTTGTGCGACGTGGAAGAGCATAATCTGATACTCTCCATCAGAGACTGTGGTTTGGGGCGGATAGAGCTAAAGTGTGGAAGATACACAAGCACAGGTGAATTCTGTGCAAACACTATTCCCATAGTTGATGATCTCGAGCACATCGTACCAACTAGTCTATGCATAGGTGCACAAATCCTAGAATTTTCATTAGTTTATGTAATTAAAATATTAATGAAACTGTAGTTTCAGAATTTAAAAGTTCTGCGATAATAAGAATTGAACAGAGAATTAATTGTAATTCCTACAACCTGTGATTGTTTGCTTGAACTTGAGTCAATCAAGTATTTTACAATAGAGACAGAGTTTAATTTTGGCAACTACCAACACTTGTTTACCCTCGTGGGGTAACAAAGATTATTTGCATACATAAGGTAAAGTACTTAACAAAGAATGTATAGAGAATATATCATCATTATATTCATAGATTGATCACCATGTACAAAGGTATTTCTGCATATCATAATCAACACCTCCCTTGCTGGAAGAGAGAAATGCATACATATAGTGTTCGAGGGGAACCGTCGCATCCGTGTAACTCCCTCGAATGGACCAACCGTTTAACTACCCTTTTACCCGACAACATCATCCCCCCAAAAAGAAAGTCGTCTCTGGACGACAACATACAAAATGTTCGGGACGGTACCACACTAAGGGAATGATATAAAATACACAATGCACGACTAAGAAGTAGAAGCAGGGGGCTTAGGAAGCGTTCCTGAAGAGGTTGGGTGTCCCGTAGTAGAAGAGGCTAACTGCACCAAAGAAGATCCCAACTAAGAACGCAACTCATACACCTGTGTCGTCCTTGCGGCCAACTTCTGTTCTGTGACTGACTGAAGTTTGAGTATAGATTTTACCATCACTGGAGCCTCCTGAAGGTCCTTCTGCTGCTCCTCGACATCCTTCTGGGCTCAGACTAAACTAGCCTCCACAATCTGTCTCTCGGAGTGGCTACTGCTAACCTTTGCTCAAATGTCTCTGTCTCCTTTGCCAGTTTATCTTCCAAGGCCACTCGTGATGCCTTCTCGTCTTCCATTGCTTGTGTCCGCTGAGCTATGTCTTGCTCCACTACTGCCAATCTGGTGGCCAATTCCTCCCGAGCTCTCTCTGAATCCACCAATATAGTCTCTCGTCTAGTCGAGACATAGTAGTCCTGACGGAAGGCTTGCTCTAGCTGGCGAATGAGGGCCTGTACCTCACTCTCTGTTACTTACACTGGAAGAGACCACACCTTTAGCATCTTGGGTGTCTCCACAACAGTTCACAACCCCTGCTCAAAACACTTTCCAAAGGCAATCAGGCATTCCAGCTAGACAAAAGTCGAAAGACGCTGCAACTCCGAAGTCACTTCCTTAAGGGCTCGAGCCTCTGCTATGGCTACCTTTCGACGCCCTCGTGTTCCTTGTTTTTGCCAAGTGCTCTGCCTTATCCTCCGCCAGGACCTCAACGAAGAAATGCATTGCCATGCCCATCTCGCCTGTATTGCCTTCCTCCATAGGCACATACTCGACATCTCTAGTGGTATCCCCACCTTGTGGGTCGGCGATCTCCAAGTCATTCGCCGCCTGAGGTTCCTCCCGTTAAGGAGATGGGATTGCCACCCCTGTCACTTCTGAGATTTTCATGACACACTTATGTTGTAGCCAAGAACTCATAGGTCTCTTCGAGGGACCTGCTGGAGGTGATGGATCCTCCAGGTGATCATTGTCCACAGTGACTACGATGTCAGCTCCAACTACCTCTTACCAAACCTGACTCGGTGCAATATTCTGGCACTGCTATTCTACATCCACGGCCATGCCTTCAGCAACCTCAGATTCTGCAACTACCTCCACTACGGGTACAACCCTCACTCTAGGTACAACCGAAGGTCTAACTTCCACCCCTAGGGTCTTGTTGATCTGTGTGGCCATAGGTACTTTTGGAGGTGCAACCACGCTTGTCGGTTTGGGAGTCAGATTTGTCGAAGGCGGTAAGAGAGGCACAACAAACCAAACTACTGTCTTCTCCCCTGCGGAATCACTATCCTCGTCCTCCGAGTTACTGCAAGAGGGGTCTATGGTGGTCTCTCGGCCGCTATCTGCATCCCCAGGATCAGACTCCACAACTTTCCTTGTCCTCTTTTGTCCGGCTTTCATTCCGCCTGTGTCCAAGTATCGCCAGTAGAAAAATGGGGGCTCGCCTGCTGCAAGTTTTCCATGAGGTACCAGTTCCAAATCGTCTACGAGAATTCACAATGTAGCCTCGAGGAATAGCCCAATGTCATGATGCGACATATAGAACGTGCGGTGCTGCAAGGTCATGAACTCATACATCCCCTCAGATAACATCGTTTCCCAGTCATACACTACCCCATTCATCAGGCCGTTCATATGTACAATCTGTGGTAAGTCTTCTTTTCATAACATCCAGTATGCACTGCCAAGGACCCTCGACCACAAACTCCTTGATGCCTCGACTCTTTGTTGCCTACACTATTGAATCCAACTCGGCTCGGGTGAGGGTGCAGGAAATTTGTTTTATCCAGAACTTTTTCCTCTCGGCTTTCATTTTATGCTTTTGATTTCAATCTTCTGTCCATTCCTCCCCAGAATGCCAAACACTCAGGTGAAGTCGGCTTGGGTAAATGAAACTGTAACCACATGTTTCTTGTACTAGAATGCGCTTTTCCTCGTGTGCTTATCGAATGTATTCAACATTATCCATAGTGTAGGCTCAAAATTTTTCACAGGGAATAGGGGCATCTGAATTGCCCAATGTACGCCAGCATGCCACAACAATTTCTTCACTTCATCTATCTCTAGTGTTTCGTGCCACCATTTTCGACATTCTAAGCCGTTGAGTCCTTCGAACGCCACAGATTCATGGGTGACTTGCTCCTTGTGTACAACTTTTGTTAGAATAATAAGCAAAAAAATACAAATATAAACACAGAAGAGAACACAAAGACACAGAGATTTAACGTGGTTCACCCAATCCCTGGGCTGCGTCCACCAACAGCGAGTCCAATATCTTTATTATTATCCAGTGATTACAATCTAAAAACCTGCAACTCAATACCGTCACAGGAAGCTATGAAAATCCCTCATACAATGAAATCTCGAAACCCTAAGCCCTTTTCACAAGCATATTTGACCTAACCTAATTAGGGCAAAAAATACTCTGACTAATATAAAATCAATGGTCGACCCTTTACAATATTATTAAATCATTGTTGGCGTCGAGGGGTGTTGCCCCTCGACCCCGCCCTGGGGCGCTACCCCTTGACCCCATCAAGGGCTCTGCCCCTTGACCCCGAGCATGGGGCCCAAATAGATATGTCTGGGGGGGAAACCGCGCCGAAAGAAACTGAGTTTGATTAGGCTCCACATACATAACAACTTTGCCTCTCCTCATTTTTTCGGCTACCTATACTTATGTGGGAAAAACCCTCACTTGCTTTGCCTTAGTCGAGTTTTCTTCCAACTGAGCCTTCCACTTTCGCTTCCCTCCCGAATATATAACTATTCATTTTCTTTTCTAACCGTCTTCTTTCTTGTCATTTGTATGGGAAAAAAATAACCGCTTAAAAAACTCCTCAACTGCCGAGATGTGTTGTACGACACTTTGTCTTATAGGGCGTTGGGAATAAACTTCTCTCTTTCGTACAATTGTTGTCAGGTAAATGGGTAGTTAAATAGTTGGTCCGTTCGAGGGAGTTACACAGATGCGACAGTTTGCCTCTCATCCCATCAGACACTATATGTATGCATTTCTCTCTTCCAGCAAGGATGTGCTGATTACGATATGCGAAAATACCTTTGTACATGGTAATCAATCTATGAATACAATGCTGTTATGTTCTCTTTACATTCTCTGTTAAGTACTTTACCTTCTGTGTGCAAATAATCTTTGTTACCCCACGAGGGTAAACATTTGGCGCCGTTGCCAACCGAGTCTGGCAAGTGACAAAATAAATGGTTAAACGGGACTACCATTTGAGGAGAATATCAATGCGAGGACCAATGAGGAAGGAATTACATAACTTTTTGAAGGGGAGCATGCTCTGACAATAGACTTTCGCATTCTATTTCAGGCAACCATTGAAATGTTCGTACGAAGGAAAGCCATACGATAAGTTGTCGAAGGCACTGTGTGGGACGCACTGAATGTCAGCCCCACTGCAAATAGGTTGCTGCATCAATTACCCTGTCTATTGCCATAGGCAACCATTTCCCAAAGGAACCGAAGGGAGGACGTAGAGCGTGAACAACGCCGACAAGAAAACCTGAGGAACTTCGCTGAAAACAATCGCCGCGAGGAAGAAGAGCGCAATGACAATCGGCGAAGAATGAACCCATGAGCTTTAAGCTTGGGGAAGGAATAAAAGGAACATTGTAAAATCCATAACAAGATCACACAGTTGATCTGTTGTACAGAAACATGAATAAATAAAAGGTGTTCTATGTTATGTTTTAATATGATTGTTTCCCAATCTCTTAAATAAAGATAGGAATAAAGAACTTAAAAGAACAACCGAATGCCTTGGAGGCTACACATGAAGCTCTAATCCTTACCCAACAAATAGAACATCGACGACGGTTCAGACAACTCGCTGAGGGACAACTTGCCGAAGGGTTAACCGAAGGGGACCAAGGAGGTGGTAACAAAGGTAACCATGGGGGAGTCATGGGAGGTTTGAAAACCGAAGGAGAACACTACTGTTCGCCAGAGCACCAATGGGTAAGGAGTGGTGAAGAGTTACTCGAGGAAACACGACAAAGGTTGAATCTGATCAAGGAAACACGAGAAGAGTTTTAGAACCTGTCCATGACACCAAGGATGAAGGGAACGAAAAGCAGGAGTGAAGAAGGACCGAGCGTGATTGGAGGTGCCGACGAGGCACAAGCGCCGGACAACCAAGACACTCTATTTGACCGTCAGACATTGAACGTAGGAAGAGAATCTGGTAGCCGAAACTTGGTAACCGCCGCATCACAGTACAATACTGGCAACCCGGGTAGACAAACAAAACCCCCACCTCTGCAACCACAAGGGGGTGCAACAACTGGTAATAATGACCTCAAATAAACAAAAGTTTCCCAAGTTCACATGCCAGGCGAAGGAGGATCTTGTGCGCCATTGTCGAACCTGCGAAACCATATGGACCGCCAACAGAGTCACCGATCAGGACGAGGGCGTTAGATAGATTCCTGCCACATTAAGGGAAGGGGCTATTGACTGGTACTCTGATGTGGTTAAAACTAGTTTGACGACATGGGGGGCAGTGAAGAAAGAGTTCCAAACGAAATTTAAGTTGTTAAGAGATGACAATGAGATCCTTGCTGAGATCTACAACACGAAATAGGCGAAGAATGAGTTTGTTAGAGCCTACGGGCACTGAGTGAAGGAACTGATTGGAAAAATGGAATTTTCCCTAGCCGATGAACTAAAGAAGCGATGGTTCGTTCAAGGACTCAAGACTTCCCTCCAAAATAAAATGAAGATTGTACCCTCGACATCGTACGATAATGCATATAATTGTGCAATGGATCTGGAGAGCGAATGCAAGACCTCCAAGAAAACTAAGTCCTCGAATGATGAGTGCTCGGAGGAAAGTAGTGAGGACGAATCAAGTAAGAAAGTGCATGCTTTGCAAAAAGACCTCCAGAGGACAATGAAGGAGCTTAAGGCAACGAAAGGAGGATCAAGTAAAACTTAGGAGGATAAAGTGTGGTGTACGGACTGCAAGGAAGCCAGACACACGAAAGGTTCTTGCCTGAAGAAATCCTTTTGTGACGTCTCCCAGATTGCGGGACATTCCACCAAAGAATGACCCTATAACTTGAGCACCAGGAATCAACAAGTGTTGTTCATGCAGGAGCAACCTTCCACATCTGGAACCGATGGTCAACAAAATAATAATAATACTGTGTCATCCATGGTTACAAAAATAACCGACAGGGAGGCAAAGGAAATAACAATAACAACAATTGCCCTTGGATCCAGTATGATGTGAAGGGAAGGCCAACGATATAATGCAGAAATTGCAACTAGTGGGGACACTTTGACCATGATTTCATAAGAAGGAAACTCCTCTACAAAAACTGTGTAGGTGGTGTGGATCGGGGGACCACAAGGAGGTCAACTGTCCAAAGCCTGGTTGCAACTACATTGAAGTGGAAAGAAGAGATACAGAGGAAGACATCCTGACAATTACAAGAGCACAAGCAAATAAGGCCACTTATCCTTATCCTCGTACAGAGAAACAAAGAGTACTCAAGGCAAATATGAAGATACATCTGACACTTCTACTTGAGCCACGACAGAACAAAACATCCTGAGGCAAATAATGCAATTGAAGATACCGGTGAAAGTCAAAGACCTACTCGGAAGGATTTCGCATCTAAAAACAGCCCTGTTTAACAATCAAACCGTCCCAACAAGTACATTGGAACGAATGGAGGTTCCTGGCAGTTCTACAGCTGACCCATTGACACTGGCTATAAACAGCAGGCGAAACCCTACAATAGTCGAGATGGGTATCTTGGGTACCATTCTCACTAACACAATTGTCGATGGTGGATAAGGGGTGAACGTTCTACCCGAGGACACTTGGAAGTGTCTCGGGAAACTGACGCTGTGGCCGATGACTTTCAATTTATTAGGGGCTAACGAATATGATATCAAACCCCTCAAAACCCTTATGGCACAAAAAGTAACCATCAGGACATAGCTGTTTACCTTCGACTATGTAGTGATTCCTATGAAGCGAAACGGGTTAGAACGCCATCCTAGGGAGAGGGTGGCTGGTGGCTGTGAAAGCAAATCACAACTGGAAGAAAAACACTTTATCATTTGAGAAGGGGGGAGGAAGTTTGTGGTCGACCTCAGGACGCAAATGGCAGGAGAGGAAATGGCATCTTTCTCAGACTCCGAATGCGACAATAGAGTAGATGAAGGGAAAGAGAATATGGAGCCCCATGATGAAGGGGTACTAGAATTGGAGGATGATACAAACTCTATGGATGTCCTATTTCATTGGCAAATGAGTGACTCTGTCTTGTAATATGCTGCAGATTGAGGAAGATCCAAACGAGTTCCCTCGGGAATACAAGGAATACAAAGAAGGAGAAGCTCAAATCAAGGAGTCCTTCCCATGAGTTCTCCAAGGATGAGCTGATCCGATACAAAGAAGCAAAGCTAAAGGAGATTAATCTCGGAGATGAGGAGAACCCAAAAATCATCCTGATGGTGGATGACTGGAATCCAATATTAAGACGAAAACATTCAAAATATTTATGAAGTACAAGGAAAAATTGACCTGGACTTACAAGGATCTAAAGGGTGTACCCCTAGAGTTATGTGTACACCAAATTCCTCTGGTTCTCGGAGCCCAACCTGTACGAAAGATGTCGTACATGATGGACAAGAATTATGCTGCAAGGGTGAAGGCTGAAATTGAATGAATGTTGGAAGCGAGTATCATCTTTCGGGTTGACACAAGTGACTGGGTTTCCCCCATTGTGATTTCCTAAAGAAGGAAGCCAATTAGATCCACATTTGCATAGATTTTCGATGCCTCAACGCAGTGACAATTAAGGACCCGTTTCCCATTCCGTTCACTGATAGTATATAGGAGGAAGTAGCCGACCACGAAATCTATTCATTCATGGATGGATTTTTTGAATATAACTAGATATTCATTGCGGAGGAAGATAAATTGAAAACAACCTTTGTAGTGGAGCATGGTGTATATGCATACAATCGAATGCCCTTCAGCCTTTGCAATGGACCAACGACTTTCCAGCGGATTATCTTACATATCTTTGACAAAATGTTGACTAGGAACTTTAAAGCATTCTTGGACGATTGGTCCATATTCAGCGGACAGGACAAGCACATTGTGGCTTTGGGGGACTGCATGGAACAATGGCGGTGAGCATGTCTGGCACTTAACCCAAAGAAGTGTCAGTTTATGGTGCCACAAGGGAAGTTGCTCGGGCACATAGTATGTAAGGAGGGATTAAAAATAGACCCCGACAAGGTATGAGTAATAGTCGAGATGGAGGCTCCTATGGACGTGACTGATGTCAAATATTTCCTGGGCCATATCAGATACTACCGTTGATTCATCAAGAATTTTGCACAAATTTTATATCCCATGGATAGGCTCATGAGGAAGGGAGAGCCGTACGCTTGGAAGGAGCAAGAGGAAGCCTTCGAGGTTTTGAAAACATGATTGTTGGGTGCTCCTATCCTTGGATTCCCTAATTGGGACAAAGAATTTCATGTGCACGTGGACGCATCAAATTATGCCATCGAAGCCACCTTGGCTCAGGAAGGAGAGCACAGACTGGATCACCCCATATATTTCGCAAGTGGGTTGCTGCCGAATGCTGAGAAGAATTACAACACCACAGAAAGGGAGGCCCTTGGAATGGTCTATTCTGTCCAGAAATTTAGGCACTATTTACTGGTGACGCCATTTACCTACTATGTGGACCACCAGACTCTCATGTACCTGGTCAACGAGCCTATTATTCAGGGAAGGGTGAGTCGATGGCTCCTCTTACTTCAGGAGTTCAAATTCAATATTTTCGTATGGCTAGGACTTAGCCACGTGATCGCCAACCAATTGTCATGAATCAAGTCTGGCGAGCCACCTGTTGGAGTAAATGGCGACTTCCCAGATGCACACCTATTCCATATTTCCATACTCCCTAAGTGGTATACAAGTATAGGAGAATATTTGTCCACAACTCAGTTTCCCTGGGACATGCCTCCAGGAGAACGAAGGAAGTTGGTCCTCAGGAGAAGGACCTTTCAACTAATCAATGGATTATTGTATAAAATGGGTCTAGACCAAGTATTAAGACGATGTGTGATGGAGGAGGTACCAAGTATGCTGAGGGAAGCCCACGAAGGACTAGCAGGAGGACACATGGGTCCCTATACGACAACAAGGAAGGTTCTCTTAGCCGGCTTATGGAGGCCAACATTGTACAACGATGCTCAAGAATGGGTAGTCAGATGCGATACTTGTCAGCAAGAAGGGAAACCCCTTAAGCGAGATTTTATGCCTCTCAATCCTTCCCATGTAGAGGAGCTATTCGAAAGATGGGGGTTGGACTTCGTAGGATCTTTAAAGGCCAGTCGTGCTCGACGATGCTGATATATTGTGGTGGCCACTGAATATTTAACAAAATTTGTTGAAGCACGCGCCTTAACAGATAACTCAGTACTAAGCATTGCAAAGTTCATCTATGAACAAATAATAATGAGGTATGACATTACAATTCAATTGACGAGTGACAGAGGTGGGCATGTTATCAATCATATCATTACGCTCGTAACCATTGAATTAAAAAATTTCCATACGTTGTCGAGTCGATATTATCCTTGGGCGAATGGCCAGGCTGAGGCAACTAATAAAATTTTGGTGGGAGTTATCTATAAGTCCTGTGGAGTTGAAGGGGAAGACTGGGAGGAAAAGTTGCCTTTGGTGTTGTGGGCCTACCGTACCTCATACAAATTGATCACCATGTAGACACCCTTCCAGCTGATATACGGACAAGAGGCAGTGGTACTCACAAAATTCATGGTTCCTAGCCTGCAGATAGCCATTGATAACAAAGTGGGCGACATGGAGAGTCTGAGGGAGAGACTTTATACCTTGAATAAGCTAGATGAGAAAAGAGAAATGGCACAGTGGGCAACGAATGTAGTGCATCAACGAAGGAAACTGTGGCATGACAAACATCTTCGTTGGATGAAGTTTATGCTCGGTTAGGTGGTATTGAAGTTTAATGGGTGAAATGAAATTACACCTGGAAAATTAAAAGTAAAGTGGCTAGGCCCATATAAAATTCGAGAAGTTGTAGCGAATGGGGTAGTGAAGTTATGGACGTTTGATGGCCAGATGATTTCGGACATAGTCAATGGGTCAAAGCTAAAAATATACCATGAAAGGCGAGATAACATCGACATAACCAGGTAGTCAAATGTACGTAATTTAGAAATAAAAAAAAGTCTCGATGACACTGTACGACATGTTGCTGTACGGATGAAAAATTTCAAGATTTTTTTTTAAATTTAAAAATAAAACAAAATACACACACACACACACACATATACAGACTGTATGGCCGTATGGAAAATGGAAGCAGAATTAAAAAATGTATGGATCATAACATTTGCACATTGTTCATTCCGTACGAATCATATAGACACGAAGGAAAAGGAAAGCCAGGAGGACCGTACAGAGGAGGACCCTACAGATGAAGATCGACGAACGTAAACATTGTTGGCTTGTTAACAGGCCGTACGAACGAGACAAAGGGTGCAACAGGAGAAGCCTTACACTGTACAAATGATAGAAGTGGTGTTGCTAGCAGTGATACGCCGTACACTCAGCACAATGTGAGCTTTAGCAGATGTAGGGAAAGAAGATGCGTGGTAGGCCATACAGACAAAGGGAAGAAGTAAGCAGCCGTCAAAGGAAAACATTAAAGCATTGTACGCTCCAAAGGAGGCAAGTAAAGAGAAGTAGACAACCACCAGGTAGTTAGGGATTCAATAGCAATTATTTTTATATTGTATAATGTAAAGAAGAAACCGTTATGCATTTAGTAGGGAAACAAACTTGGAGGAAAAAGCTGGAGGATGATTCTGGTAGCAGTGGTCTGAGCATGAACATAAATGTACAGACATTACCTTCCAGAGTGTGAGTTGCAGATAGCGCCAGTGCAGGAAAGAAGAAGTTAAGACCGAAAATACAGAGACAACAGATGGCATCTGCTGGTTCTCAGAAGGATTACATCATGACCCAGACAATCACCTTCAAAGGCCTGAACGCCTTGGAATACAGAAGGTGGTGGTATGAAAGTGTTGATACTCCAGATAATCTACTTGTCAAAGAAAACTTATGGAAGACACATGTACAATGGGTTATTCAAATGCCCATCTTTTGTATTAAGGATTTTGAAGGTCCATTACGGGAAATGGTTGAATCCTTTGACAACTTCTCCACACAGAGGACCCTCACCTACCTGAACCACTTGGTAATGGTTTCCTTCACAACACCAAATTTTGAAGAGTGTTTGGGTTGCTAGCTAAAGGAGTTAAGGTTGAAGTGAAGCCACATAAAATGACCCAGGAGAATAAAGATTTTTATATTAGGCTAGTTTGTAGAGAAGACCTCACTGCTGTGGAAAAGGAGTCCCTTCAGAATTCATCGCACAATCGAGGAATTAAGAAGACATTCATCCGAGATGGACAATGGAGATGCCTCAT
This sequence comes from Thuja plicata, assembly GCA_018584345.1. Classification (NCBI taxonomy): domain Eukaryota; kingdom Viridiplantae; phylum Streptophyta; class Pinopsida; order Cupressales; family Cupressaceae; genus Thuja; species Thuja plicata. The sequence goes on along the minus strand of MU225854.1, from coordinate 53,132 downwards.
GGATGTGGTGAAGAGCCGATTCACAGGATCCAGTCGCGCAACTGATATCTCCTTTCCTAAGATTGCTCTTATGAACCACCTACTGGGCAGCAGGATGTATGACTGGGGTACTGTATTAGCGGAACATATGTATACATTTACGACTCTTCAACACAGGACATTCTATATGCTGCACTATGGGATCGGGTTGCTGTTGGATGCTGTTGTCAAACAGATTCCACTAGACATCTTGTCGAAGGAGGTCAAGGTGGGCCTTTTGGCTCTAGGTGAACCCCCATTATGAGACGGCGGCACTTAGATACACCCAGCGGCCAAAAGATATCAGCTAACTAGAAAAGGGCCAAGCATGAGTTGGATGCCAGTTGGGAGCACAGGGATATAGATAGCGGACGCTAGGAGTCATCCAAAGGTGAGAGTGCTACAGAGGGTGATGAAGATGAAGAGGTAGAGGTAATTTCAGCGCCTCCATTATTGTTTCCACGATCCATGCTATCTAGTACAATGCATTTTGCCCCTGTTACCAACATGGCCCCCACCCTGGCATTTGGCCAAGTTAGGGCGCTCATTGATATGACTCCGCATGTAGTCACGACGGGGAGAGTTCCCATGGTGACTGAGCCTATTGAGAACGAGATAGTACCAGACAAGCAGAGCACCCCTGAGATGCTTGGAATACCTCTGACAGTCGTAGCCTTAGTAGGAGGCATGACCTTCGATGCAGAACAACAACACCATATTACACCGAGTCAGGTTCGGTTGGAGGTAGTTGGAGTTGACGCCGTAGTCACTATGGACAATTTTTTTTCTAGAGGATCCATCACCTCTAATAGGTCCCTCGAAGAAAACTATGAGTTCTTTGCTGCAGAAGAAGTTTTCCATGACAATCACAGAGTCGACAAGGGTGGTAATCCTATCTCCCCGATGGGAGGAGCCTTAGGAGGCAAAGGATTTGGAGGGTGCGGTGGCGAAGGAATTGGAGATTTTCAACCCACAGGGTGAGGATACCACTAGAGGCCTAGAGCATGTGCCTATGGAGGGCAATGCAGAAGAGCTGGGCAGGACGGTGTATGACGTCGATGAGATCCTACCGAAGGATACAGTGGTGCACTTGGCTCACAAAGGGATGTAGCTAGAAGAGGATGACGTTGAGGCTTCATTGGCTGACTTGGTAGCATGAGGGCGTCAGATGGTAGCTATAACAGAGGCTCGAGCCCTGAAGGCAGTGACTTCAAAATTGCGGCGTCTTTTGACTTTTGTACGACAAGAGTGCTTAGCTACTTTTGCAGCATGTTTTGAGCATGGGTTGTGGCCTATTGAGGAGACACCTGATACAATGACGACATGGTCTCTTCCTGCACCAGTGAGAGAGAGTGAGGTACATGCCCTCATTCACTATATAGAGCAAGCCTTCTGCGAAAGATATTATGTGTTGAGACACTCAAAGTATGTCTCGGCTAGCTGATAGACTGCGTTGGTGGATTCAAAGAGAGCTCAGGAGGAGCTAGCCACCAGATTGGCAGTAGTGGAGTGAGACTTAGCTCAACGGACACAAGCGCTGGAAGCCAAGAAGACATCACTAATGACCTTGGAAGATAAACTGGCGAAGGAGACAAAGACATTTGAGCATAGGTTAGCAGTAGCTACCTCTGAGAGACGGACTGCGGAGGATAGTTTAGTTCGGGCCTGGAAGGAGGTTGAGGAGCAGCAGAAGGACCTTCAGGAGGTTGCAGTGATGGTAAAATCTGCACTCAAACTTTAGTTAATCACAGACAAAAGTTGGCGGTGAGGACGACACAAGTGTATGAGTTGTGTTCTCAGTTGGGATCTTCTTTGGTGCAGCCAACCTTTTCTACTGCGGGACAGCCAACCTCTTTAGGGACGCTTCCTAAGCCCCCTGCTTCTACTTCTTAGTCTTTCATTTTGTATTTCATATCATTCCCTTAGTGTTGGTACCGTCCCGGACAGTTTGTATCTTGTTGTCCGAAGACGACTTTCTTTTTTGAGGGGATGATGTTGTCGGGTAAATGGGTAGTTAAACGGTTGGTCCATCCGAGGGAGTTACACAGATGCGATGGTTCACCTCGCATCCCCTCAGACACTATGTGTATGCTTTTCTCTCTTCCAGCAAGGATGTGTTGATTATGATATGCAGAAATACCTTTGTACATGGTAATCAATCTATGAATACAATGCTGTTATGTTCTCTTTACATTCTCTGTTAAGTACTTTACCTTCTGTATGCAAATAATCTCTGTTACCCCACGAGGGTAAACAACAACCAGGTAGCACAATCTAGTTCGTCCATATCGGTTGAAATTGAGGACAACCATACCAAATTAGATGAAGATATAATTTTTGACCAGGATAATATTATGGGGGAACTAGACAACAATAGGGTTCTAATAGCAACATTAATCAAAATCCAAAAAGATATGCATGATAATGTAAACCGTATGATTGATTTGATGGATCGGTTTATGGACCACAATGTAAATCAAAGCCAGAATATTATAGGGGGAAATGGTGGTCGGGAAGATCATTCAGTAAACAACCATCCGGAAGGATTCACATCAACAAGACCTTTCATGCCAACTTTCACACCTAGGAACTCACAACCAGAAATTGAATTGACTATTAGAGAACTACAAGATGAAATACACCGGAATTGGTTGTTATCAGGGGATGATTTCAGATCAACAATGAATTTTTGAGAGTACCTAGTTGTCAGAATGAAGCATAGGCCTAAAGGAAAGTGAGGACACAATAATGAACTACAAAGGAAAATCAGTAAGATGTCCATTCCGTATTTTGATGGGTCAGGGAAAACCACTGCCAGGGCTTGGGTGCAAAACCTTGACACATACCTCCAGTTAAATCCTATGATGGAATATGAAGCAATCAAATATGCAGCTTTACATATGGATGGGGTAGCACATGAATGGTCGCACCATGGGAAAATAACTTTGGGGCACTATCATATACACACATATGCTGAATTTACTGAGAGAATCATAGATAGATTTGATTCGAAGGATCCTAAACTACACCTAAAGGATTTAACCCAACTTAAAGAAAGCAAAACTGTGGAACACTATATTTCTGAATTTGAAAAGCTAGCGGTCGTAGTAACTGAGATTTTAGAAAGGCACAAAATGGTCATATTCATAGATGGGTTATTTGATGCACTCAAGGGATGGGTCAAACCTCTAAACCCTCCTACCTTACAAACATCCATTAAAAAGGATAGAGAATTAAAACCTTCAACTAAAGGAAAAATATTTAATAAAGGACCTCCACCAAAGCCAGATAAAGACAAACAACTCTTCAATAAAGATAATTTTCCAAAACACAAATTAGAAAAAAAGAGAGGTATGAGCTTAGGAGTAAAAAGTTATGTTTCAACTATAAGGAATCATGGCAGTCGAGACATAGATGTTTGGGAAAAGGAAATATTCACTATATTGAGGTCATATCAGATGATGAGGATGAAGAGAATATGGAGCCAAACATAGATCATACTCCTACTAACATAGAACCTGACATAGGTAGTAAACATGAGGGTGGAATATTAACATCTATGACAAGAATTCCACATTATAATATTTTCAGAGTTAGAGGAGTTCTACATGGGCAACATGTTATTGTTACATGGGCAACTTGTTATTGTTATGTTTGATAGTGGATCTACTCACAATTTTATAGATGCTTCTCTGGTTAAGAAATGTGGTCTACAAATAGAAAAACATGGCGGATTTGATGTTAGAGTAGCAGGAGGAACAAATTTGACCAGTTCACACAAAGTTCCAAAATTGAGCATTTCACTTGGCAATTATACTGTGACTGATGATTTTTATGTTATTGATTTGGATGATACTAATATTGTTTTGGGAATATAGTGGATGGAAACACTCAATGAATATACATAGAGCTTCAAACGGTTGAAATTTTCTTTTAAGGTTGATGATAAACATGTAGTTCTTCGAGGAATGTCTAATGAGGGTCCTAGGATCGTCAGTTCCAAAGGAATGGAAGCAATTTCCAGACATGGTGATGTTTCCTGGACAACATAGTGTCTTATTTCCACCAAGGTAACGGGTTTTGAATCCAAGCAATATCCAAATGAATTGTTAGAAGTTATAGATTCACACAGTTTGGTTTTTAGTGACATACCTCCAAGAATACCACCAGATAGGGTTTTGAACATACTATAGAGCTAGAAGAAGGTGCCAAACTAGTTATTACAACACCATACCATCATCCTAAGAAATTCAAAGATGAAATATAAAAGGCTATCAAAGAGTTGTTGGATATGGGACATATTAGGCCTAGTTCTAGTCCCTTTGCTTCTTCAATGGTGCTGGTTAAAAAGAAGGATGAGACTCTACGCATGTGCATCGATTATTGGGCACTCAACAAAAACTAATAAAAAATAGGTATCTGATTCCCCAAATTGATGAATTGTTAGATGAACTACATGACGCTGCTTATTTTTCTAAAATTGATCTAAGGTCAGGTTACCATCATGTTAAATTGAGGGAACATGATGTTCAGAAAACTACCTTTTGTTGTTATTATGACCATTATGAATTTTTGGTTATGCCTTTTGGACTAATGATTGCTCCTGCCACATTCCAGTCTTGTATGAACCATATTTTTAACAAACAATTAAGAATTTTTTTGTTAGTTTTCTTTGATGATATTTTGATCTACAGTAAAACTTGGGCAAACCACTTGAAACATATTGATGAAATCTTGGGTATTATGGAATCACAGTCTCTTTATGAAACAATTTCTAAATGTGAATTTGGTATGATAGAAAATTTATATTTGGGGCATATGATCAGCGCCTAGGGTGTGTAGGTTCATCAGGAAAATATAAGAGCTAGTTTGGATTGGCTACCTCCGCAGAATCTTTTAGATTTAAGGGGCTTCTTTGGTTTATGCAGTTATTATAGACGGTTCTTCAGGGGGTTTTCGCAGCTTGGAGCGCCTTTGACAGATCTCACCAAAAAAAGGGGCATCCAGATGGTCTGAGGAAGCACAACAGGTATTTGAAAAACTCAACAGTAATGAGCTTATGCCCACTCCTTGCACTTCCCAATTTTAATCAACCCTTTGTGTTGGAATATGATGCATCTGGGAATGGAATAGGTGCAGTCTTAATGAAAAATAAACATCCCATAGTTTATGAGAGTAGAAAAATCAGTAATACTGAAAAGTTGTATTCAATCTACGACAAGGAAATGTTGGTAATAATGCATGCATTGGAAAAATTTAGGCAAAATTTAGTTGGTGGTAGATTCGTTGTTCGCACCGATCATAACAATTTGAAATATTTCCTTAGTCAAAAAGATTTGAATGAGAGGTAACAAAAATGGATCAGTAAGATCCAAGATTATGATTTTTAAATTGAGTATGTTAAAGGTAAAAACAATGTTGTTACAGATGCTTTGTCTGATGTAACCGCTGACTGGAAGTCGCTTTTATTGGTGGAATATTCTAAATATTCATTTGCTTGTGAAGTGATGGATGAGAATGTTTAGGATAAAAGATATAAGGTTGCGAATGATATTATCTATTATAAAGATAGAATTTTCTTGGTCCCTGGCTCTAAGCTTAAATTGAAAATTATGCAAGTAGTTCACGACTTACCATTGTCAGAACATTTGGATTATTTCAAAACTTACAGGCAAGTATAGGAAAGATTTACATGGAAAGGACTCAAGAATGATGTTTTGCGTTATGTTAAGGAATGCACCACATGTTACCAGAATAAAGAAGAGCAATCCTATCCAACATGATTATTACAACCATTACCCATCCCAGATCAAAAGTGGGAAAGTATATCTATGGATTTTATTACTAGTTTGCCTCGGGCTCAGGGTAAAGATTGCATTTTTGTTGTGGTTGATAGATTAACAAAATTTGCCCCATTTCTTTGCTATTACTACAGACTTTAAGGCTTTTCAAATTGCAGAGTTATTTTTCAACGAGGTATTCCTTTTACATGGGTTACCAATGAATATAGTCAGTGATCGAGACAATATATTTTTGAGTATGTTTTGGAAGGAGTTGTTCAGACTAGCAGGTATGAAATAAAATCACAGTACCAATTATCATCCACAAACAAAAGGTCAAATAGAGATAGTCAACAAATGGATTGAGGGGTACCTTCGTAACTATGTTTTTGGACATCAAAAAGCTTGGGTTAAGTGGCTTCATTTGGGGGAATATTGTTACAACACAACCTATCACATATCTATCAGTATGTCTCCATTCAAAGCATTGTATGGGTATGATGCTTTATCCTTTTTTGACCTTTCTTTTGACAACAATAACGTCCCTAAATCACAGGATTGGCTTCAAGCATGTCAGGATATTTTGAGAACACTTAAGGATAATTTGCAGAATGCTTAGAACCGACAGAAGATTTATGCAAATAAGCAACAGGTGGAGCGAAGTTTCGTGAGTGGAGATTTGGTGTACCTCAGATTACAACCTTATTGTCAGTCCTCTCTAAAATGTAGTGGAGCAGAGAAATTGAAGTCAAGATTTTATGGACCCTATCAGATTCTCTGGAAAGTTGGGGTTGTAGCATATGAGTTGGATTTACCGACTGACAACCGAATACACATGTCTTCCATGTCTCTTGTCTTAAGGAAGCTTTGGGTCAGCAAGTAATAGTGTCCGATGATTTATCCCCAATGGACGACGAGGGGAAATTAGAATTGATTCCGGAACAAATTTTGGATACTAGGGAAAGGTGATTGTGCAACATAACTATCAAAGAGTATTTGGTCCAATGGAAAAATTTGTCGTCTGATGATGCTACGTGGGAGGGTGAACAGGTGCTCCAACATCCCAATTTATAGTTTCTTGTGGGCATGCAACTTGGGGAAGGGGAGACTGTCATATCCCCTTATAATGTCTCCAGGAGAGACTATTTATTATTTGTTATTAGTAATTTTTTTAAACTAATAAAAAATAATAAATATGATAATAAAGTAATTTTTGTGAGTTATGAATAATTTCGGTAGTTTATTTTTATAAACTACGACAGTTGTGAATAAAATAGTAGTTTCTTTAACTTCTCCAGAATTCGATCATTTTAATAGCCATCTCGAAGGATTGGAAGGTAGACTTGATTTGGTTTTGAGAAATCTATTTGGTAGTTAGCGTAGAAGAGACAATCTCCTTTCGTCAGCAATATTGACCTTTTGGAGAATACGAAGGTGGGTTGTTTTGGACGTATATGTTCTAAAAACGTGGAACACGAGGCATAGAGGGGTGGTGAGCGTTCAAGCACGACCACGTTTTAGTTAACACCGAGAAGATTGAATGCCCTTGGTGCATACACATGGATGCACTGAGTAGTAGAGGAGACCACATGAGGATATGTGGACGAATTTCACCACAATAATTATGACCACTGCTATTTCCTGAGGAGTCGTGCGACGTGGAAGAGCATAATCTGATACTCTCCAGTAGAGACTGTGGTTTTGGGCGAACAAAGCTAAAGTGTGGAAGACGAACCATTACTGGTGAATTTTGTGCAAACACTATTCCCATAGTTGACGATCTCCAACACACCGTACCAACCGGTCTATGCACAGGTGCACAAATCCTAGATTTTCCATTAGTTTATGTAATTAAAATATTAATGAAATTGTAGTTTCACAATTTAAAAGTTTTGCGATAATAAGAATTGAACAAAGAATCAATTGTAATTCCTACAACTTGTGATTGTTTGCTTGAACATGAGTCAATCAAGTATTTTAAAATAGGGACAGGGTTTAGTTATGGAAACTACCAACACTCTCTAGATTTAAAACATCAAATGGTTTCAGACTCATGTATGGTTCCAGAATTCAAGAATAAAATTGAAATTAGAGTTTAAATTCAATAGGGAATTTTACAAATTGTTAATCTGCTGGTCCACCCATTCCCTTGAATAATAAATCACTTCTCTGATCAATATGTTTAAGTCTGTCATTTTAGGCTATGACCAACTTGGTGCCGGAATAGGTTTATCTTACTCTTGCTCATATTGAGGATGTATGTTGTTGAACCATTTTCTTTTACATGCTCCAGGATTGAAAGGAGATTGCATTTTCTCATGAAATCCAGGGACATCCTTGACCACATCTTCCTTCTAAATCCAAATTCATCAATAAGGTTTTCCCAATAGTCCTCTAGATCAATTTTATGCTTATACCTTTTTCCTTTAGTTGTGGGGAAATTATGAAAAGGATAAAAATGTGTTCTTGAATTGTATGCTTCGAGTTGATAGAAGTATTATTTTGTATTGGCTATTTTTTCTACCAAGGTTGTAGGGCATATCTCCAGTGTAACATGGGTACTGGAGGACATCGGGATGTTGGGACAACAGGACATGTTTCCGAGACTAGGGAAAAAAGGGCTTCAATTTGGGGATGACGGGAGGGGGGGGACTGTAATATATTATACATATAGTATTTGAATGCTAGTTAGGAAATGATGTATAACAGTATAAGATCTAATTATACCAAATACTTGAACATAGAAAATTGCAACATACCCAATATAGAATACAGTGTACTTGAACATTGGATATTGAATATTGAATTGCCAATTACTATTAAAAATTCAAATTATCGACAAGTTGAAGATTCTAATGTATATTATATCAAAAATACCATAGAGATGATTACAATGAGTAGCATTATATTCAGATATCATAACAAGTACACGATCATAGAGAGTTTGTCTGGTGCTTTGGCAAAGTTGTAAGAAAGCCATTAGGTGTAGTAGACATTTTGGAAAATTTGGGTGTTGGGTGTTGCTTGTGAGCCCAAAATTTTTTGAGACCTCTTTAACCCACCTTGTATAGACCTAAGACATCCACCTTGGTCATTGGGAAGGTGTTTGAGGAGTTTGTGAACCATTTTCTATTTGGAGAGTTTGGGGTACCTTGTATTTTCCCTTATAAGTGTAACCTATAATGATTTGATTCCCACTACATTTACCACTTTGCATCACTTAGTGTCTCAATCTTCTGTTCACTCCATAATTTCATTACGCAATGAGTCAGGTAATGATCTTGTGCAAATGCTGCCTCATTCCAAGTCAACCCCACCTGTATTGCCAACTTCAATGTCGAAAACATGCAGAATGCAAACATCCTCTACTGCACATCATATTGGTAGATTCATTTTTTGTTCTCTCTTTTATTATGTGTTTGTCTCCCTTGAAGTGTTCTTTCTTGCGGGTGTTTCATAGTGTTATCATTTTATGTAGCAAAAGATGCCCATGAGGATGCGCCAGAGGCAACTACTGGTGATAACATAACATCATTATGTGGATCTTCCTGTATTGCTAGTACGGTAATGTTGCAGGCCACATTGCTGTTGAGTGATGAAGAATTGATTCACCTTAAAGATACATAATATTTTGGCAACAAATAAGTACCTGGAACCTTCTGTGCATGGGATGACTCCTTGTTAGCAGTTACATATGTTTATATAGATTTCAGTCATTCCTCGATATTGTATACATATTTTTATGTAGCATTTCTTTTTTTTGCAAACACACTGAGATAAAGTGTCATCTTGCATGCTTGAGTCTCGCACATTTTGTGCCTGATTGTACTCGCACTGTATTTTAAAGTGTCATGGGGGGTTTGTTGTACCTTTTTCAAGTGAGTGTTCCTTCCACGACATTAGCCTCATATGTGTCAGTGACTGATCATCCTCGACATTATACTTTATTTGTGCTTGTACGTTCTTCATCATGCAGTTATTCTTGACAGTCTCTCAGTGTATCTGTTATACGTCTCCCTAATATGCATTATGGGGGGTATTTCCTGTTGGTTCTATATACTTCCTTGGTTCGATGGAGTGAGCTATATTTTCAGTTTTTGTTCATATATACTAGGCTGATGGAGTGGCTGGTACCTATGCATTTCGATGAGATGGATCGTTTACCATATGGACTCTCTTCTTTCATTCCTATTTTGGAGGCTTCAGACTTGGTGTTTTTTGCCATCTGTATCTTCGAGTTTCGATGTTTGCCTTGTTTGCCATCCTGATTTGATTAGTGTCATTTGAGGACACTCAAACAGATTACAATAGGTCTTTGACAATGTTTGCAACTTCATGCTTCAAAGGTGTTCTACATGTTCTTCTTTTGATCATCTCTTCAGAATTTGGTTTTTTTCTATCTGTATCTTCGAGTTTTGATGTTTTCCTTGTTTGCCATCCTGATTTGAGCAGTGTCATTTTAGGAAACTCATGTAGATTACAGTTTTCTCTATCTGATCTTTGTTCCTATTTTCTGGGACTTTCCCTAGTTTGGAGGCTGCTTCATCTTTTTTTGGAGAGGGGTTTTCCCATAAGGTTTTCTCCTTTTCTCCTCTTTACAAAGATTTTTTGTACTTGGGTACCTGATCAAGCCTTGTTGCCAAGATCCATTTCTTGCTTTCAGTAGGTGTTTCTAGGTTTTTAGCTTCTCCCTAAGTTTATCTTAAGGGGGGGGGGGGGGGGGGGTTGGNGGGGGGGGGGGGGGGGGTGTGTTAGTGATGAACTATAACTGATTAAATGTTTGAAGATGATAAGTTGATGATCACCAAGATGTAAAAGTGAATGCAAGACATTAAATCAGTTAATGTATTGTATTATCATTGATGTCAACTTGATATGGTTTGATTATTCAAACACATATCGGTCATAACCTTGAATAACTAAAGATACAAAGTTTATGTTATTAGTAAAATATAAAGAGTCAGTATACACCGAGTGACAGTGAACACCGACAGACAGTGTTACCGAGCAAGTGTATGCCGAGCACCGCAGTAAACTGAAATTGTTACCGAGCATAACTAAGGATGACGATCGAGAGGAACTGTAGTTAAAGAATGACAAAACTACTTAGCTGGCAGAGCTATATTTAGAGATTGATTGATTGATTTATTTATTTTCAACGATTAGTTAAACTAAAGAAAGGAAAGAGATTTAAAGCACATTTTATTCACAGTTATCAAGGAGAGATTTGCGGAATAAAACTAAAGAAGAGCTTTACGGGATAAAACAAGCATGGCAAAATTTACGGATCAAGAAGTGATCTACGAAAAAAATAAGGAGATTGATCGACTAATCATGTCTATATAAAGAGACAAGGAATTCATTATGAAAAAGTGTGGAATGCTGAATATATTTTGGTGAAGATATAATTCTTCATGCATATATGATCATACAAGCTACAAAACAGAGCCAAGAAATTCTGCAGACACCGAGCAACAGAGGATAGAGCATTCACCGAGTAGAACGAAGAAAGAATGAAAGCAAAGGACCTGAAGTGAACATTGATTAGAGAGGTATTATTGGACTAACAATAGATCTGAATATCTGCAAGTTAAAGTTGTATTATTGAACAGATCATTTACTGTATCAGTTTAACCATTGATTTAGAAAATCTTTTAACCGAATGGTATTTAACAGTCTTTATTGTATTGAGATACTCAAGAGTACCAAAAGGTTTTCTTGTTAACAACATAGTGAATTCTAGGTCAAAAGAAACACTATTAGTTTTAAATCCTCTAACAAGGTCGCATTTAACAGTGTGTATTGTAACCTTTAACATGGTTGGCTCTTCATCGAGCTCATTTCAGAAGAGTGAAAATATTTTGGGTTACTGGTCCCAGGTGGTTTTTTCTCTTAGCAGGGTTTCCATGTTAAAATCAGTGTCAAATGTGTATATGGTTTATTGCATTGATATTTTTCTTTATACATTATTGAAACTCGATTGGTCGGTTAACACTAAGTTTATTTACTGCTATTCAGTAAAGTCTAGAAAAGATAAACAATATATCTTACCGAGCAGGTTATATTTGATAAATTTATTTATGACATATATCTTGATGGACTGAAAGATAACTAAAGGGTATTATATTTGAGAAACAAGTTTTGGTTGGATTTTTGGAATTATTTTTAAGGCCACTGATTCACCCCCCCTCTCAGTTATTCTAACAATTGGTATCAGAGCTTTGGTGCTTGGAAGAAAAGTTTAAAGACATAAGCTAAAGATCACAAGATGAGTAAAAGGGATGTGCCTAAGTTGAAGAAGGAAAACTTTTCATCATGGAAAAGAAGGATAAGAATTCATCTATCTGGTATTGGAAATGATGTCACAGAACACTTGGATACTGAATATGTTGCACCTACTGGACCTCTGAGTGTTGATCAATTGAGAGAGAAATATGAACACAATTCTATGATGATAGAACTTTCTTCTTCACTATCTGATGCTAAATTTGAAGATGTGAAATCATGTACCTCTGCAAAAAAATGTGGGACAAACTCAAACTAGTACATGGAGGAGACACCAATGTGCTGAGAGCTAAAGCTGAAATCCTAAGAGGAAAGTTTGATGACCTGAGAATGAAAGAAGGAGAGAACATCACTCAGTACAATATCAGAATCAAAGAAGTTGTTAATGCTATCCGTGGAGTAGGAGTACTTGAGAAAGAAACAATTGTAAGTAAAATTCTAAGAACCTTACCGGTTGTTTATGGACTTAGAGTATCTGCAATTCAAGAAATGAGAGTAGTAGCAAATACAAATGTTACTCTTGATAGTTTAATTGGTACACTTATTTCATTTGAGATGAACAACTATGATAATAGTGTCTTACTTACTATTGAGTTCGCATTCAAATCTTCTCTAAAAATAAGCAAATCTAGTAACAAACACACTATGAGAAATGATAGTGATAGTGATAGTGATAGTGATGAACAAGAACTTGATGAACTTGAAGCACTAATGGCTAGGAGATTAAAAAGAGGAAAATGAAGATATAAAGGTAAATTACCATTGGTCTGTTTTAATTGCAAAGAAATTGGATGTTTTGCTGCTAGATGCCCTAACAAGAGAAAGGATGAAAGAAACAATGACAGATCTTATGAAAAGAAGTATGACAGAAGAGATAACCGAGATTACAAGGACAAAAGTAAGAAGGCTTGTTACCTGGTTGAGAACAAAGCTAAAAATTCTGACACTGATTCTGTAACCACCTGAATTTGGTCTGTCGCAACTATAGACCCTATTTGCCCTAAGTGTGATCATACCCTTGATTTATGTCCAAACGACCCTGTTACTGCTTGGCATAATTCTTTAAATCAATTTAATATCCTAGGTATTTTTATCACTGATTTATATTAACTATTATAGCCAGACAATTCAAATCAATTTCGACCAATCAAATCAAATCAAACTCAAACATGGCTATAGTATTTAATTATAAAGGAATTAAATAAATCCCTAAATCAAATACCCACTTGCAATAAACCCATTCCCCTAGCCTATTTACTCTAATTAAAATGGCTATAGTTCTCTAATTAATAAAAAGCAATTTCATTGTTGAAATAATTAATTCCTATGTTTTTAAATGAATTAAATAAGTTTATTTCATTTATTAATATTCCCCTAAACCCCTGATGACATCATCATTTATTTATTAATTAATTAATTTATTTATTTTTATGTCATTAAATCCCTTTATATTAATTAAAAATATTTAATTAAGAAATCCCTCCCAAAAATGTTTAAATCTTATTTAAACATTATTCCCCTATTTAT
>MU225854.1:9915-24294 GCA_018584345.1 Thuja plicata | reverse complement strand
AGTGAACATTGATTAGAGAGGTATTATTGGACTAACAATAGATCTGAATATCTGCAAGTTAAAGTTGTATTATTGAACAGATCATTTACTGTATCAGTTTAACCATTGATTCAGAAAATCTCTTAACAGAGTGGGATTTAACATCCTTATTGTATTGAGATACTCAAGAGTATCCAAAGGTTTTCTTGTTGAAAACATAGTGAATGCTAGGTCAAAAGATAAACTGTTAGTTTTAAATCCTCTAACAAGGTCGCACTTAACAGTGTGTACTGTAACCTTTAACAGGGTTGGCTCTTCACCGAGCTCACTTCAGAAGAGTGAAAATATTTTGGGTTACCGGTCCCAGGTGGTTTTTTCCCTTAGCAGGGTTTCCACGTTAAAATCTGTGTCAAATGTGTATATGGTTTATTGTATTGATATTTTTCTTTACACATTATTGTAACTGGATTGGTCGGTTAACACTAAGTTTATTTACTGCTATTCGGAGAGTCTAGAAAAGATAAACAATATATCTTACCGAGTAGGTTATATTTGATAAATTTATTTATGACATATATCTTGATGGACTGAAAGATAACTAGAGGGTATTATATTTGAGAAATAAGTTTTGGTTGGATCTTTGGAATTTTTTGAAGGCCACTAATTCACCCCCTCTCTTAGTTATTCTAACAGTTAGAGTAAAAAGATATTTTCACTTATTAATTAAATTATTATTGATTTAATTATTAGGTCACCTTTTTATCTCTAGTTCACTTAAGCTAAACTTTAGGCATGCAATAATTAATTCTTTTATTAATTATTCATGCAACATAGGTTTTTCCACCCTTCTTAGGGTTTTGATCTCATTTATTAGGATTGGTCACTTTGTAATTATCAATTCTTTTATAATTCCCTCATTTCTCTCTCTGAATGAATATTTTCATCTTTTAGATCTATGTGAGTTTTGTCTTCATTCTTTGCCTTTGTGACAAGTATTTTGCTGCAGGTGATCTTGGCTTATGAATTCTTTGAATTCTAACAGAACCATTATATAATATTGAAGGAATGATAATCCCAACTATTCAATTAACAAAGCTTGACTCACAACTCATTATTTAAACCAACAAGTATGAAAGTTATATACCATTATTAAGCATGCTACTAGATTTTACAAATGTATGGTTGCCACAATAATTTGTTTTGAACTATTTTCATCAATTATACAATGCAAAATTTTACAAATATTTATTTTTTGCCTTGGAATTACAATTATATTGAGTTTCGAGTTATAATTTTATATCACAATGGGTGTTCTCTAATTTGAAATTTTAATTTACACTTATATTTTTTAACTATGACAAAATTTAAATGTATACATAAATACTAACAACATATCATAAAAAATATATGAATGCATTGGACAAAAGTTAATGAAAGATAAATTACACAAATATACCTAAAACAACATTTATTACAACCATACAAAAATTGAGGTTAATAAAATCCTAATTAATGCCTAATGGGAAGTAAACTCTCCACATGAAACTTTTCCTACTTCAACCATCCATAAACCTTCATTAAAATCACACCCTAAACATAGTTAAAGTCTAACACTAATAGCTCCATAATCAAACCTTAATTAAAATTTGATACTAATTGGATTGCAAAGCTATATCAAAGTCAACCTATATCTGATATCAAATTTGAATTGACTGGAACACTAAGTCAAGTCAAATCATAATCCTAAACCCATTGAACATTATTATTAGGATGCCCTAACCCTATACTAAATTGAAGGACAATTCAAAACCAAATTGCATCATAATTATAAACCAAAATATAATGCAACACTACGAATATACGCAAAAGAATTAATGTAATGAAATGTAAGCAAGCAATACACCATAATTGTGGTTTCTCTCCAACTCTAACTCATAAAGAGATATTTTGGTAAGTAAACCTGAGTTGCTAGACCTATGATAGTCTAGACATAGACCTAAATACATGGATGATATATTTGATTTTACCATATTCATAAATATATGGTTTAAGTGGTATGTTATTATTATATGAAAAATATATCACGAACCTATTTTTATAAATGATTTAGTCTCATTTATTTAATATTTCCCTTTATAATTCTTAAAAAAAAATTTGTTTAAATATTTTATTTTTTTGTTTTGGTAAAAGGCAAGAAAGAATGGAGGAAAAAAAACCTCTCTTGCCCAAATCTTATTAAAGATAAACTATTTAAATTAAATATATTATTAATAAAAAGATCTTTATTATTATATTAAATATTTTATTAGAAAGAAAATAATATTATTTTCAAATAGTAATTACATATTTTAATTAAAAATTTACCTAATATTATAACTGTTTTATTTATAAAGTAAATGTTTTATTTATTTTTATGTACTAAATATATATTCTTTTTATATACAAAAATTCTATAAACAAATTATCATTTTTATACAATTATAAATAAGATTCTTTCGTTTATGATAAAAGGAAAGTAAATTTTTATTTAAGGAATCTTATCTTTTTATTCTTAGAAAGAATACTAAGTAAAAACAATGTCTTTCATTGAGGCATTTTTTTTCATATGCTTCTGGTGTGGTTGTTGAGTCTAAACCATTCTATGAAAGAATGTAGGTAACTATAATATTTTTGGAAGGCGGTGTTTTTTTACCCACCACAATTTTATCTGGAGTTTTCATTGGTTCATCTCTTAGCAGGTATTGTTGTTGTATATGTTGATCCCCAAAGACAATGGATGTTTTGTATGCATCCAGACTGGTAAAGATTGATCTTTCATGCTCTAGATGATGGTGAAACATATACGAAAGAGGGTGGGAATGAAGTTTGTAAGTAGGAAATTATTCTTCTACAAGAGTTAATCTTTGTGTTTCCATATATCATGCCCCATGACTAGTATGTTATCTTTTGTTGTTAGATCAAATTTTTTATTTTGGTCATTTTCTTCAATGCACTAACCAATAATGAATCTCTTCCATTTGATCATAGATAAAGGATTTTACTATTTCATTGGGTCAAAATTTGTGTGAAAAGAATTTTGTATTAATATTTCTAGATTCTAGTCAGAGTATTAATTGCACTTGCACTTGCATTGTTCATCCAACCTTGAACGAAGTGATTGCATGTAAATGAGGAATGACTGTCAAGAATTTAACATATCAAACATAAAAAAAGTTTTGTCCTCTCTATAGTATAATCTCTCTCGCTACTTCTATGTGTTTTCACAGGCATAGTCACTCTACAATAAGACCCCCAAAATAGAATTGTTGTTATTTATCTCATGTCCTTAAATGTGACTGCTTAAGTGCAATTTATGCTTAAAGTTAAGCAGTGACTATTCCCATGCCATTTTTTAAATCAGGGGAAAGGATAATTTGGAATCCATCCCTACTTTAGTGGAGTAGCCGCTGTTTAAAAATTAAACGACTACTTATTGACAAAAATGACACATGGCTCCACAAATTAGTTTCCATCTTTTTGAATTATTGTTTTTTTTATCTCATGTCCCCATGTGGCTTCTTAAGTTCAATTTGTGCTTAAAGTTAAAAAACTGTAGTGTTCCTTTGCCATTTTTAAATCAAGGGAAAAGGATAATTTGGAATCTATCTCTACTTTAGTGGAGCAAAGACTGCTTAAAAATGGCTTCTTATTGACAAAAATGACACATGGCTCCACAAATTATTTTTCATCTTTTTGAATTGTTGTTATTTATCTCTTGTACCCATGTGGTTGCTTAAGTGCAATTTGTGCTTAAAGTTAAGCAGCTGGAGTGTACCATTTTTAAATTGTGGGAAAAGAATAATTTGAAATCTATCCCTACTTTAGTGGAGCAACCACCGCTTAAAAATTAAGCGACTGCTTATTGACAAAAATGACATATGACTCTACACATTATTTTCACTCTTTTTTATGTCTCCTATTTTTTCTCAAAAAATTTATCTACAAAATTTGTTATTAAGATTTTATTTAAACATCCTATTTTTTATGTTTCCTAAAAAAATAAGCAACAAAATTTATTTATCATGGGCCACCAGCTCTTGCTAAACATGTTGAGCAACTGCTAGCTAAAATAAGCTTAGCAGCTGCATGGGACCTACCCTTAAATATCGTTATCTCTGCAAAAATAATAAGCTTATATAGTTACGTTTTGTCTAGTCTAGCCTTCTGACTTCAAGTTCCCATCCTCAATTCGATTACACCAATAAGATAATGCCTAGAATTAGCATTATCTAAGTCCCAACTTTGTACATTCCATGTTTGTGTACATTCCATGATAAATTAGTTCCTAGTCTTTGCCAAAGAATCTTCTAAAAATGACTCATAAACTTGGTGTCTCTATCAGACACAATGCTCTGAGGTAACCCATGGATTCTTACTATCTATTTGAAGAATAGAGATGCTATTTGGCTGGCATCATTAGTGGTCTTGCATTGCACAAAGTGAGCCATTTTGCTAAACCTATCTACAACTACATACACACTATCCATACCTTGTCTTGTTTTGGGTAACCCACCTACAAAATCCATGCTTAAGCAATCCCATGGTCTAGTAGGAATAGGTAGGGGATGATAAAGGCCATCATTTGATGAAGTACCCTTGGCTCTTTGACACACAATACAACTCTCTACATACCTCTTGACATCAATATTCATCCTCGGTCAATAGTAGAACCTTTGAACTAGTTCTTGTGTCTTTGTGATCCCAAAATGACCACTCAATGCACCATTGTGCTTCTCTTGAATCATGTTCTCCCTAATGGAACCTCTAGGGACACATAACTTATTGCCTTTAAACAAAAGGTTACTTTGCAAAGTATTTTCAGCATACTCACAATGGAAATGGTTCTTGTATTCAACACATACCTTGTAAATATCTGCAAAGTCCTCATCCTCAACATATAGATCCTTGAAGTGATCTATTCCCATGCTCTTCAACTGAATCTCTTGAATGGTAAGAGCTCTTCTTGACAATGCATCAACAAATTTATTTAGGACACCTTTCTTATGTTTAATATTAAAGGTGTAAGCTTGTAGGTACTCAACCCACTTCATGTGCTTGTGGCTCAACTTCTCTTGAGAATTTAGAAAACTTAAGGCTTGATTATCTGAATAAACAATGAACTCCTTGGGCAGCAAGTAGTGCCTCCACTTTCTCAAGGCTTGAACCAGTGCATACAACTCAAGGTCATAAGAAGAATACTTCTTCTTTTCTTCACTCAACTTCTCAGATTGAAATGCTACTGGTCTACCCTCTTGGCTCAGGACAACCCCAATAGCTATGTTGCTTGCATCACATTCAATTGTGAAGAGCTTCCCAAAGCTTGGTAGGACTAAAACTGGTTGGGTAGCAATCTTTTCCTTTAGCAACTCAAAGCTCTTGTTGGCTTGTTCATTCCACATGAACTTGGTCTTCATTCCTCCTTTGATTGTATCCAACATTGGAGCACAAATAACACTAAATTGCCTTATGAACTTCCTATAATACTGAGCAAGGCCATGAAAACTCATTACCTCTCTTGCTGTCCTTGGAGTGGGTGAATTCATAATGGCTTCTACCTTACTCTTGTCCATTTTCAGATTACCATGAGATAGAAAAAATCCTAGGTACACTAGCTCTGTTTTGATGAACTCACATTTCTCCAAGTCAATCGTTAATTTCTCTTCATGTAGCCTCTTAAGTACTAATTCCACATGCTTGAGGTGTTCCTCTCTTGTCTTACTAAAGATGAGTATATCATCTAAGTATACCACTACAAACTTGCCAATGTGGTCTTTACGTACTTCATTCATCAACCTCATAAAAGTTGATGGAGCATTTGATAAGCCAAATGGCATGACTAGACATTCATATAACCCTTCAGTGGTCTTGAAGGCTGTCTTCCACTCATCTCCTTCATTCACCCTTATCTGGTGATAGTCACTTTTTAAATCTATCTTGGTGAAGTACCTTGCACCTCCTAGACAAACCATCAAGTCTTCTATCATAGGGATAGGGAACCTATATCTAATAGTGATCCTATTTATGGCTCTGGCGTCAGTACACAATCTCCAAGTACCTCGTTTCTTAGGGGCTAGGACTGTGGGTACAACACAAGGACTAATACTTTTCCTTATAAGACCTTGTTCTAGTAACTCTTGAATTTGCCTAGCTATTTCCTCATTCTGTTGAGGTGTCATCTTGTAGGCTGCCTTATTTGGTAGGGTAGCTCCAGGAATAAGGTCAATCTTATAGCTTATGGGTCTTATAGGGGGTAAGGTTGATGGCTGTCCATCACTTACAATGCCTTTCTTGTATCTCTCGTGGCAGCTCTGTCCTCTTTACTGTCTTGTCTTCCTCTTCCTTGGGCTTCAACACTAGAGAAAAACCAACTCCTTCTCCTTCTTCCATGGCCTCCAAGAATTATTTTTCACTTACCATTAATACATTTGGACCAGTGGTCTTCACTTCTACATCCTCTAACAATGACTGAATTTTGAAAGTCATGTTATCTTTCTTGAAAGTAGAGGAGTTCTTCACTCCATCATGGATAGCTTGGCGGTCAAATTTCCACGGCCTGCCTAGTAGTAGGTGACATGCATCCATGGGCAGTACATCACATAGTACCTTGTCCTTATATCTCCCTATAGAGAACTCTACCCATGCTTGCTCATTCACCAAGATACGCTGTCCCTTATTGAGCCATGTTACCTTGTAGGGATGAGTATGAGGTATTCTTGTCATACCTAACTTGCCGATTGCTTCCTCTGATACAATATTATCAGTAGACATTGAGTCTATGATAACCCTACATACTTTTCCCATCACCTTACATTTGATTCTAAACAAAGACCTCCTTTGGCTTGGCTCCTCCTTGATTGGATCTTTGATTAATGTTCTCCTCATCATGAGGTTCTCACCTTCCTCTAAGTTTAATGGCACCTCAAGGTGTTTATTAGTTGTACTTGTGTCTTCTTGGACTAGATTAGTCCTCTTGTTACCTCCTTGAGAAGTACCACTCTTCTCTGGACACCTATAGGCAGGGTGTCCCATTTGATTACAATGGTAACATTTCATATTGGCAAAGTAATTGCCTCTTCCTTGTCCACCACTTCTACCTCTGAAATTGGAGTTCCTTCCTCTACCACCTCTACTGAAACTTGCTTCTTGCTGCTCATTGTATTTGACTTCTCCTTGTGTCCTTAATTTTGAACTCCTTCCACCATATCCACCTCTTTGTCCTCTACTATCTCTTCCTCTACCTCTTCCTTTAGAACTTTGTTCTTGTTTCCTCCTGCCTTTTTCTTCTATCTTCAAGGCCATTTTATGGCATTGGCGGATGGTTTTGAAGTTCACTAGACTCATATCTTCTTGAATAGACCATTTAAGTCCATTCATATACCTAGCTAGCTTGATGCTTTCATCTTCAACCACTTGTGACCGCAGGAACAACTTTTGGAACTCTTCAGTGTAGTCTTGGACATCTAAGTATTTTTGTCTGAGATTATGTCTCCTCCTATGTAGCTGCACTTTATAATCATTAGGCAAATAGGTCTACTTCATCTTAGTCACCATGCCCTTCCATGTGGCTATAGGAATTTTTACTTCTTTCTCTCTTTCAGTTTGGACAAACTTCCACCATGTGAGAGCTAAACCTCTCAATCTTGACTTGGCCACACTCACTTTTTGGGCCTTTATGATACCATCACATTCAAAATGGTTCTCTATGCTGTCTATCCAATCCACTACTGGATCTGGATCCATTTGTCCACTAAATAGTGGCACACCCTCCAAAGCTTTACCACTCAAAGCCTTTAATGTGCCTTTAAGAAAGGTTCTTGACCACTGACAGGATCAGGGGTTGGAGCTTCTTCTTCTATATCCACTCCTTTCTCCCTTGCTTCTTCTTCTTCTTTATGGTCAATCTTATCCTTCATCTTCTCAGCTTTGTCTTGGACTTCTCCCAAGTGCTGCTCCATTTGAGACAACCTTTCTCTTAATGATTTGTTGTCTTCTTCTTGTTCTTCCACCTTTTTAGCTAGCTCAACATTAGTCACCATGACTTTGTCTTTTGCTGATCCTCCAGGTGTATTCTCTCCCATTGATTTAGTAGGCTGAAACATCCACCACAAGCCTGATCTTTAATCAAGCTCTGATACCAATATGATGTAAGTGTTCCAATGGGTTTGCTTGCACAATCCACTAAGAAGATCTTCTCTATCTTCTTCAAGGATCCTAATCTCCTCTAGGTACTTATTAGGCTTAGATCATTAACTAAGTCCTAATCTTACTCTTCTCTAAGAGTCTCCACTTGTGCTTCACCCTTTGAAAGACTAACGCTTCACTTCTCCACTTACCCTACTTGCACTTAGAAGAGTCTAAATGCCAATTTTCACTCTAACATTTCTAAACCATTTGCAGGGGTGTCCATCAACATGTAGACATCACATCTAATCAATTTGAAATCCATCTTGAGGGGTCTCTTCACTCTTTGCAATCGAGTTCACACTTTTGGCTTAAGGAGGCCTAATTCCTTGTAGCCCTATCCAGGGTGTTTTTCCCAATTAACTTCAAACTTTCCCAAATGACTTGAAAATCTAAGACCATATTCAGATACCCTTTATCACCTTACAAGACATTTTCAATGTTTTAAGTTCAGTATCCCTCCGTACATAGTGTTCCTACAAACTAGGTCTTGTAGGGCTAATAGGCCTAAAAACTAGGACAATCTGCAACACTATGCTAAACTTGTCTCCACTAATTGGTATGATCTCGACCAACTTAGTATGTCAAGATGACACTAAACCCTAACTGTACATGTACTCAGACCGTACTGTACCTTCTTCCCCTGCTCATGGAACTCACCGTTTCTCCACCAAACCACTAACCGGACAGTGCATGCTCGCCTAGGGCTTGGTCTTAAAAATAGCTACTTGTCTTTCCCTAACTCCTACCTCTACAACTATGTACACTAATGACTCCCCTATCATTTCCATCTATCCTTCGAGGTTTCCCATGGTTAGATTTCATGGGGGAGCCATATTTAGACTGACTGGTCAGGACAGGACCAGTGGACTACCTAAAACACAAACAATTTAAACTAGACCTTAAACTACCTCAAAGAAACTTGGTCACTGAATAAGAAATGTTCCAAAAACTCCTAAGAACACAAAACAACTTTTACTTCGAAGCTTTCAATCCATAAAATATGATTGTCACAAGGAAATGCTCGGGATTCTGGAAATGCCAAATTACAGACTGTATTACTCTCCTCAAAATGTTACAATCAATACACTACTACATGATTCGAGTCTCTCATACACTAGATGCCTTCTTCCACCATTGTAGGGCCTTGTTGGTTGAATCCCCACTCCTAGAAACAAGGAGAATCCAATGTAACCGTATTGCATGCAACATTTGCAATTATTATAAATGTTGTCATGACAACAAAATAACAACTTTTGGCATCTTTTCAATTATGCCTCCTTCCTACATTTTAGGACCTCTATCCTCTCAATTTCGAGGATCCAAGAACATTAAAGAGCCCATAGCATCTCTATGTCCTCATTTAAGAGTTTAGGACACATTCAAGACTCTAAACCAATCAACTAACAACTAAGCCTAAGAATTTGAAAATTACAAACAATGACTATTGATGTGACCTTAGTCCTAATGACTAACTCACTTAGCCTACATAGCAAAGACCTACTAAGGTCGAAATACAACTATCCTAATCTTGACTTGGCTAATGTCAAGTACAAGCCAAAACGAACAAACATGGAGGCTAGCCTAGGTGCTCCTGCACCATGTAAGCAAGCACTACACCATAATTGTGGTGTCTCTCCAACTCTAACTCATAAAGAGATATTTTGGTAAGTAAACCCTCTATCCTTTTTAGTAAATTGCTAGTTCGAGTTGCTAGACCTATGATAGTCTAGACATAGACCTAAATACATGGATAATATATTTGATTTTACCATATTCATAAATATATGATTTAAGTGGTCTGTTATTATTATATGAAAAATATATCACGAACCTATTTTTATAAATGATTTATTCTCATTTATTTAATATTTCCCTTTATAATTTAAAAAAAAATTATTTAAATATTTTATTTTTTTGTTTTGGTAAAAGGCAAGAAAGAATGGAGGAAAAAAAACCTCTCTTGCCCAAATCTTATTAAAGATAAACCATTTAAATTAAATATATTATTAATAAAAAGATCTTTATTATTATATTAAATATTTTATTAGAAAGAAAATAATATTATTTTCAAATAGTAATTACATATTTTAATTAAAAATTTACCTAATATTATAACTGTTTTATTTATAAAGTAAATGTTTTATTTATTTTTATGTACTAAATATATATTCTTTTTATATAAAAAAATTCTATAAACAAATTATCATTTTTATACAATTATAAATAAGATTCTTTCGTTTATTATTCTTAGAATGAATACTAAGTAAAAACAATGTCATTCATTGAGGCATTTTTTTTATATGCTTATGGTGTGGTTGTTGAGTCTAAACCATTTTTATGAAAGAATGTAGGTAACTATAATATTTTTGGAAGACGGTGTTTTTTTACTCACCATAATTTTATCTGGAGTTTTCATTGGTTCATATCTTAGCATGTATTGTTGTTGTATATGTTGATCCCCAAAGACAATGGATGTTTTGTATGCATCCGGACTGGTAAAGATTCATCTTTCATGCTCTAGATGATGGTGAAACATATACGAAAGAGGGTGGGAATGAAGTTTGTAAGTAGGAAATTATTCTTCTACAAGAATTAATCTTTGTGTTGCCATATATCATGCCCCATGACTACTATGTTATCTTTTGTTGTTAGATCAAATTTTATATTTTGGTCATTTTCTTCAATGCATTAACCAATAATGAATCTCTTTCATTTGATCATAGATAAAGGATTTTACTATTTCATTGGGTCAAAATTTGTGTGAAAATAATTTTGTATTAATATTTCTAGGTTCTAGTCACGAGTATTAATTGCACTTGCACTTGCACTGTTCATCCAACCTTGAACGAAGTGATTGCATGTAAATGAGGAATGACTGTCAAGAATTTAACGTATCAAACATCAAAAAAGTTTTGTCCTCTCTACAGTATAATCTCTCGCTACTTCTATGTGTTTTCACAAGGCAAAATCACTCTACAATAAGACCCCCAAAATAGAATTGTTGTTATTTATGTCATGTCCTTAAATGTGTCTGCTTAAGTGCAATTTATGCTTATAAGACCCCTAAAATAGAATTGTTGTTATTTATCTCATGTCCTTAAATGTGACTGCTTAAGTGCAATTTATGCTTAAAGTTAAGCAGTGAGTATTCCCATGCCATTTTTTAAATCAGGGGAAAGGATAATTTGGAATCCATCCCTACTTTAGTGGAGCATCCACTGCTTAAAAATTAAACAGCTGCTTATTGACAAAAATGACACATGGCTCCACAGATTAGTTTCCATCTTTTTGAATTGTTGTTTTTTATCTCATGTCCCCATGTGGCTACTTAAGTTCAATTTGTGCTTAAAGTTAAGCAACTAGAGTGTTCCTATGCCATTTTTAAATCAAGGGAAAAGGATAATTTGGAATCTATCCCTACTTTAGTGGAGCAACAACTGCTTAAAAATGGACAAAAATGACACATGGCTTCACAAATTATTTTTCATCTTTTTGAATTGTTGTTATTTATCTCTTGTACCCATGTGGTTTCTTAAGTGCAATTTGTGCTTAAAGTTAAGCTGGAGTGTTCTCGTACCATTTTTAAATTGGGGGAAAAGAATAATTTGAAATCTATTCCTACTTTAGTGGAGCAACCACCGCTTAAAAATTAAGCGATTGCTTATTGACAAAAAAGACATATGGCTCCACAAATTATTTTCACTCTTTTTTATGTCTCCTATTTTTTCCTCAAAAAACTTATCTACAAAATTTGTTATTAAGATTTTATTTAAACATTCTATTTTTTATGTTTCCTAAAAAAATAAGCAGCAAAATTCATTTATCATTGGCCACCATCTCTACAAATTGCTGCTAAACATGTTGAGTAGCAACTGCTAGCTAAAATAAGCTTAGCAGCGGCATGGGACCTGCCCTTAAATATTGTTATCTCTACAAAAATTATTAGCTTATATAGTTACGTTTTGTCTAGTCTAGTCTTTTGACTTCAAGTTCCCATCTTCAATTCGATTACACCAACCAAACAATGCAAATATGCCTAGAATTGACATTATCTAATTCCCAACTTTATAAATTCCATGTTTGTGTCCATCTAAAAAAATTGGAATTGGAATTTAGAAATTCTAATTTTGCCTCAAAATGAGCATATGCATCTTCCACCCAAATAGATGGAATTGGAATTTCAAAATTCCAATTCCAATTTTATAAAACTAAATTGGATTTGTGGTCGAGTCGGTGAGGAAGAGGGAAAGTAGTGAATTAGGTCATTTTTCGCTTATTCTCCTGCTCACTGCTCTGCGTGACCTTTTCATCGAGGGCATCTACATGGATGAAACACAGTCTTCGCCTTTGATTTCTATATTTCTTGTTTGCGTTTAGTCGACCCCTTTCTCGTATATGCTAGGAGTATATCCAGCGAGATAGACAGGGACAACGTGAGCATAGGTAGCATTTACTGAAAATCTTATGAAATTTGTTATATCAAAGTCTTATAGATTTCAGTTCAAATCTTATGAAATTTTGTTATATTGTTTGACGTTGAAAATCAGATTGAAATCTTTTTAAAGACAACACCCGCAGACTTTCATTTTCCCACGACCAACCAGACAAGGCACTGCTTCACTCGTTATATTGAGTATCACAAGTATGAAGTTTTGTACTTCTGCTCTCATTTCATCACAAATTCTTTTCAGAGAAAATGTTTGTTTGTATTTTATATTTCAAGGGATGTTTATTTGTTATTTGGTGTTTGTAAACACAGATGCATTCAAGCTAAGCGGTCGACCTAGTATATCCTATAGACCCATAGCCTTTCTCTCCAAGCCATAGTAGATTAAATCTGTTTGCAACTAAATTCTTATAATGATTTCTCATAATAGTGCTCTGAATTTCTAAATAGAATGACCATAGGATCTCCAACATCTGCAGTTGAAAAAGATTTCAACAGAGTCACCCTACAAGAATCTGCACGTCTTCAAACAGTCAAACTGAATGCCAGGTTTATATATGTTCTCTGTGGATTTTACCATATTTCAATCTGTGTATAACACATCCCTTCTCATATAAGCCAATCTAATTCTCAATAAATGGAATCAATTAAACATTCTATTAATCCTCAATACATTAGATTACAACACTTGCATGCCTGATGAATACCAAAAAGAAGCTCCAGAATACATTTTTGGAACAAAAAGAGATTGAAATAAAAGTCTTGCAATAATAATTCAGTACAAGGAAACGCCAGACAATTTGAAAGGAAATAATAGGTAACAATGCTATACAAAAATTCTACAGGAGCATAGGCCATAAGCCAACATCTATGATCAAGCTAACAACCTTGACAAAGGCCTAAATAAATTCTTTGGCAGCATGCCTTGGTTTAGTTTTATATTGTACAATGGCAGAAAAGAATGGAAGCATCTACCCCTAAATTGGGTTAGGGGTTCTTAGTGCTTTGATAAGTGACTAAGGGCTTGTTTGGCAGCAGGAATTGGACTGGAATTGGCATTATCTAATTCTGGATAATGCCAAATTCCATGTTTGGGTCCATGGAAAAAAATGGAATTGGAATTCTGAAATTCTCATTTTGCCCAAAAAATGGGAATATCATCTTCCACCTAAATAGGTGGAATTGGAATTTCAAAATAAGTGGAATAGGAATTCCAATTTTTAGAAAACCAAATTTAATATTTTGTGGGATCCGTGACTATAAAGATGTATATTATATTGCTATAAAGATGTATATATATACATGTGTGTATATACACATGTGTGTATATACATGTGTGTATATATACACATGTGCGTGTATATACAAACCAAATTTAATATTTTGTAGAATCCGTGACTATAAAGATGTATATTATATTTGCTATAAAGATGTATATATATACACATGTGTGTATATATTTGCACATGTGTATATATATACACATATACACATGTATATACACACACATGTGTGTATATATGCACGTGTATATATACACACATGTATATACACATACAAGTGTGTATCCATGTATACACATATACACGTGTATATATACACACATACACACATGTATGTGTATACATATACACAATTGTGTATATATACACATGTGTGTATATAGACACATGTGTGTATATAGACACATGTATATACACATGTGTGTATACACATGTATATATACACAC